>JABFFJ010000008.1:0-123025 GCA_013623715.1 Fusarium verrucosum
ATATATATATATATATATATCACGGTTTCGCAACTAGATAGGTAGGAAACTCACATTATTCGAACACCGCTGAGAAGTTTAGTGCCAGACCGCAGATTATCTGGTGGTGCAAAAGCACCCTGTTATTGTCAATTGAGTTCTGTAGTTGGGGATTTGGTTCACTTACCCTCTGGTGAAGAAAGTTATCAAACTCATCATCTGGCAAGGGATGTTCTTCGCAGACATTGTAGAAGGAATCCTGTTGAGCGCATCAGCAAAGCAATGATCTTACTACCAACCTATAAAGAAAGTCTTGGCGACGTGGAGTTACATACCGAGTAGTTGAAAACCTGGATATAGCTTGTCTCCTCTTTGACAACGCGACATTGATCAACATAATGTCTAAACAAGTATTCGTCCATTGCGGCTTCAAGTCGAGGAAATTTCTCAGACTCGATTGGATTATGAGAGGGCGGCAGAATGTTAGTATGTATGTATCTATCCGAAGGAATCGATGATTAAGTAATTGATAGAAATGGATTAGATCTCTCTCATACGCGTCCTAAAAAAGCCACCTCCACCGGATTTGCTGCCCGTGTTGGGGCCTTGCAGCTCGCTAGTGAAAGCTTGGCGATGGGACTTTTTGGGGAACTCGTTGAGATTTGATGTGAGAAGAAAAGAAAGGGGAAGAAGAGCGAGCAAGAAAGAATCGGTGAGTTGAGAACCTAGGTCGGTATATGAAAATGTAGCAGGGGTTGTATGTATCCCTACCTACCTACTACCTTCTACCTCCCTACTATGTACGGATACGGAGTCTGTACCCAGGTATTGGATGAGGCTGAATTAAACGTCAGAGTGACATTGGATAAATTCAGATCCAGACAGAAACAAACAAACAGTTTAGTTTAGTTCAGATCCTTTGCTTGTGCTTATAAAAACATGAATAGTAAAAGATCAATTGATTAATTAGTTAATTGGTCAAGAAAGATCCAAACCTCCTTTAATTGCCAATCAGCCCCCAACCTCGTGACTTTTTAACTTTTGAAAATGAACCGTTCGTTGTTCCTCCTTCTGCCGCGGTCCGTCCCTCGGGCCCCTCAAAGTTGAGCCCCCCAGCCCTGGCCTTCTGTAGGTGTTCATGAGTGGGGGTTTAGAGCTTGCTAGAGCGAACCGTTCAATCACAACAAAGCAAGATGAGCCGTTATATTCGCTTGCGAGATAGATACTCAATTGGTCTCGGAAAACAAACTAGGATGGACCAAGATACATCAATCATCACACAACACATAAAGCATATGTATTGTAGATACTCTACCTAGGTAAGTACTAAGCGAAAGGATAGTAGGTAAGTACTAAGGTACTAACTCTCTCTGTACAGTCGTACGCACGTACGGATACTCGTTAAGGCTGTTTCTATCACCTATGTACGTATAGGAAATGAAATCTTCGCCTCACTCACTCCATCCCCATCATCATCAACATCAACATCAGCATCAACAGTCAGTCATTTCCAGCTCCCGTCATTTTCCAAATGAGTCATGCCCCAAAAGCTGTTCTCTTCTCTTCTTTTCCTTCATCCCCAGTCGTGCGTAAACAAAGATGCATGAACCATCGACAAATAACACAGCACAACCTGCCCCCAGAACCTCGTTTCAAAGAGCAAAGCGTATCAGCATATCACCAGCATTAACTCCCATCCAAAGTTGATCGCATCAAGAGAGGTCTGTTGTCTTCAACCTATCATACAAGAGCCTCCATCTTTGCTCTCAAAACGCCCACTTAAAACTCCGTAAACATGTGTCCATATCTACATCCAGAGGTTAGCTCAACTCAACACAAAAAACTGTAAATCATCCATCACTCACTCGTCTGGTCCTCCGGCAACGCCATACTTCTCGGGATCCTCAGGGTAGCGGTCGAATTGGCTTGAATCTCCCGCACCCGCCTTGACTGGTGGCGTGTATGGCGCATCGATATCCTTTCTAGCCAATCGATCCCAGGTGACTTCGGCGAACCAGGGGTGGTTCTTCACATCACCTGGGCCTCCGTAAAGGTTACCCAGTCGCTTCGTGAGGTCCGCCGTGATCAATCGCTCCAGAAGATTTTGAGCGTCTGCGTTGACGTATGCTGGATACTTGACCTTGCCCTTGAGAATGTTTTCGTATATCTTCATCGGAGATCCACCATCCCAGAAAGGCGTGTAACCGCAAAGCATTTCGTATATCAGGATACCCAACGACCACCTAATGCGCCCTCCATGTTAGTCTGACTTCTCCCCAACTGCCGTCATCAACCACTCACCAATCCACGGATTTGTTGTATCCTTTGTTAGAGACAACTTCGGGGGCCAGGTAGTCGGGTGTACCACAAAGGGTCCATGTCTTGTCAGGTACTCGCTTCGCAAAACCGAAATCTGTGATCTTAAGGTGCCCGTGTCGATCAAGTAGCAAGTTCTCTGGTTTGAGATCACGGTAGATGATATTCTTGGAGTGGAGGTACTCCAGAGCTAAAGTTACTTCTGCGGCGTAGAATTTGGCTACGGGGTTTGGGAAACGCTGCAACGTGTCAGTCAAGGCGATTGAGTTTCCATCAAGCACGTATAACTTACCCCCGACTTCCTCAGAAGCGAAAATAGCTCTCCGCCTTCGACAAAATCCATCACCATGTAAAGGTTCTTTGTATCTTGGAACGTCCCCCAGAGAGTGATGAGGAACGGGTGCTTGACATCAGCCAACATGCGACGTTCGTCATTCGTATGTTCGACCTGCTTCATCTTGACCACCTGGGCCTTTTTGAGCACCTTGACCGCATAGAAACGCTGGTTGTGCTTCGATTGAACTAGATGTACTCGGCCGAAGCTACCAGTTCCAAGCGTCCTCAAAATATCGAAGTCACCCAACGAGTATTTGCCCTTTGTGACACGCATAACTGAGCAAGTGCTAGCGTTGTGTTGATGATTCGACTGTTGATACTGCTGCTCTTGTTGCGTCTTCTGATTATCGTTCTCGATCTGGTTTTGCTGCTGTTGTTGTTGGAACTGCTGATTCGGCTGTTGTTGTTGTTGCGCCTGCGCCTGCGCCTGTGGTTGCTGCTGCTGCTGCTGCTGAGGCATACTCGGCTGCGGCAGAGCTTGCTCCTGTTGTTGTTGAAGGATTACGGGATCAGTTCCGGGACTGACGGTTTGGGGTCGATGGCTATCGATCGCGGTGGCTAGGTATTGCTGATTGGTCTGGCCGTTATGATAGGAATTGCCCTGTGCATTGTGGTGCTGCTGTTGTTGGGGAGGGTTGATCAGATTATTGATACTCGGGAGGTTTTGGTGATCGTGATTCATCGAACCGCCCGTCCCGTATGCGGGCTGATGGAGGTTGACCGCGCTCATGTCCTCTTGCTGTTGACCGTCGGTAGCTCCTCCCGTCTGCTGATTCGGCGCAGAAAATTGGTCGGGTTGAGGCGCGGTGCTTTCCTGAGTAGTATACTCGGGTTGTTGTTGTTGTTGTTGTTGTTGTTGCTGGGGCTGGGGCTGTTGCTGCTGGGGCGGCTGTTGAGGGTGATGGTGGCCGTTGGTTGGCTGCACGCTTGGAACTGAGGTGGAATGTCTACTAGTTCGAGGCAGGTGAAAAGCCTTAGAGATGGACTTGGACCTAGAAGTGGTAGGAGTAACCGGACTAGTTGGACTTGAGGCCGAAGGGTCAGAGGTGCCCTCTCTGGTCCGCTTTTTCTTGAGAAACCCCAGTGAAGGCATGGGCAGTTATAGTGCGATGAAAGAAGGGGAGGGGGCAGCGATTGCTAAGAGAAGCGGGGAGGGGTTAAGAGATAATAGGTAGAGTGAGTAAGTGGTGGTGGTGGTGGTGGTTAGATGCGGTTGCGGTAGAACGGACCCAAAGATGAGGAAGTACTCTCTCTGTCTCTGGAGATCGATCGAACGAAACAAACGGAACGGAACAGTTTGCCAGCCCAGCTTCAGCGGCCTGGTTGGTGGTGGGCTTGTCTTGTTGTGGATGCCGATGTTTGAAGTGGGATCCAATCGTGGGATGTCCGGCTAAGTTCTGCCTTAGTTCTGAGAAGCTCTTCGAATGGACAGAGAGCAAGCAAGACTGGTAAATGACCACAGAGAGGGAGAGGGATGAGACAGGAAAAGTTGGAGCGCGTTGTTTGCTTCCTCGGGACCAGAAAGAGGTCAGTGAGCTCGTCTGGTGCAACGCAACGCAACAACCTAGCCTACCTACCACCTAGGCCTAACCTTGCAACAATTGGAGCTCTCTCACCTTCAGGTACGGTAACGTAATAGTGGGGGGAGGCTGGAATCTGACGTGCTGGTCTGGTCTGGTCCGTTCTGTTCACTTACCTGGCCTGTCTTTCTGTGGGGAAGCTCTCTCTCTCTCTCTCTCAGCTTTCGGATGTCAACACCAACAGTAATTACCAGGGGTTCTGGCTTGACGAGAACCCACAAGTAATCAGAGAAGAACAAAAGCAATGGCTGATGGTGAGAATCGAGGCCTTCTCTGTCTTCGTAAGTGAACAAAGGATTCAGAAGCTTGGCGCATTCCACCGCTGGCGGCAATTGGAGAGACTGAAGCTATGCGTGGTGGCTGGAAAAAAAGGTGGAGGGTTAGGATACGAATAGGTAGGTTACCTAGGCAATCATTCAATACCTGGATATCCGTCCGGAGGAGGATGTTATCGTCTTTGCGTTTCACTGTTTCAACTTAAGCCAGTACTGAACCCGTTCAACCTCAAATTCGAGATGATGAGAGAAGAAACGTTTCGTAAGGTGAGGTGATAATAGACGGATGATTGTGAATGCAGGGTAACACAGGTTAAGGAGCTAGCAACGGTACAAGGTTTACCAGGCGATGGTGATGATGCAGTGTTGAGGGAGCTTCGTCCACAACAAAGCTGCCCCTCTTTTAGATATTGCACACTGGGAACTGGAGGGAGGGTTGATACGTATTGTACTGTACTAAATAGGCGCAAGATGATGTCGCAGCTTGTCGTTGCAGGTTTCGTTTCCTCGTTTTTCTCAGCTCGCTTGCAGTGCTAAATGTCCGTTCGAGACGAGGTCTCTTTAGCGGCAATTGGTCGATTGATCTGCAAGTCTAGCAGTAGCTCGCAGCAGGGTCGAGCGATAATGAAACGGACGAGTCGGCTGCAAGAACAAAGAACGATGTACGTGATGATGTCGTTTCTCAATAACCCTTTGTGAAATGAAAGTGGGAACTCGTAAAGAACAGTGAGTATTCGGCGTAGCGTACGGAAGGCCGGATACCTAGTCCACAAGTGACGACAGTTCCGTTAGGTCGTCAGGCAGACTTGATCAACGATGACGCTGATCAGGATGATGGATAATAAATACAAAAGAAATCAGATCCCACGATGAGGTGAGAAACAAGAAGATGATTAAATTAATAGAAACATGATGAGCTGAGATGAGAAATGGGCAAGACAACTGAGGGTTGGCGCCCTGTATGAGAGCAAGACTATTGGATTGGAATGGAAGGGAGGAAGCTTTTGAATTGCTCAGCAAAAACACACGAGAAAAGCATGGTCTCCGGCTATTGCTATTCCTATTGGCGTCCTACAAAACCAACTTGGGAAGATGCAGTATGGAGCTCTTTGCTATCTCAA
Source organism: Fusarium verrucosum (assembly GCA_013623715.1). NCBI lineage: Eukaryota > Fungi > Ascomycota > Sordariomycetes > Hypocreales > Nectriaceae > Fusarium > Fusarium verrucosum. The sequence goes on from JABFFJ010000008.1 coordinate 5,608, forward strand.
CATTGGACCAAGAGTTATTGGTACATCCATGTTGGCATAGCCACTACAAGGGCGGGGTGATCCATGATGAAATGATAGACGGGAGCTTCCACTAGGCACTGATGCACATACTTGTCTACTATGTAGTGGAGGGATTGTGTGTATGTACATATGTAACAAGAAGGGAGAGAGCTTTTTGGTGGGCTTTGAGATACGCGATTGGATGATCAACTAGATCAACACCAACTCAAAAGCTTCCTTGATATCAGATATTCGTATTCCTCATCAAACCCCCGGCTAAGGATTAGTGCGCCGCGCTGGAACGTGCAATGATGAGGTGCTTGTGTACCTGAGTGCAGTGGAATGCCGCGTCTCAGTTTGATCATCAATACCTAAGTAGAAGCAGCTGAGCATGTTACATATTCTTGTGCTGTGTGTGCCTTGCATGAGATTCAGGGTCCCAAGGGCAGCTGGGTCAATCGCCATGGCTTAACTCTGGTTGATTAACGGGTTTGCAGAGTCTATTAATTCACTATGGGGTAAATTTATAACCGTGTTATTGGGCTGAAGCTGCGGCTGGCTTTCATTTGACTTTGTTGAGACTTGATTCCAGCCACAACACCTGATAATATGACAATATCACTCTTATGAGTGTTACAAATTACACTCAATGACCCTCATTTTCGTCATGATATAATCCTGCCTTGAATCCGGACAGGTTAGACGAGATGTGGATTGCTGTTGACTTACAAGTGCGGACAAGTCTCTATCACCTTACCCTGAAGCTCGCCGTTTGCGGAAACCGTCAACCAACCACTTTAACAATGATAATAAGCTTCAACTGGCCACCTGTTGATGTTCCATTTGTTCGACCCATACCTGTTATATATCATATCAGGTTGTTTGACTCAATTAGTCCAAATATGGAAATGTATGGTTCAGGACAAATAAAGCATCATCTCTTGACACGGGTTTTACTCACCTCACACACACAACATATCTTGCTCTACAAGTATTTCCTTCAATCAGGAAAGCATACATAACGCAGCAAAGAAATATATTGATTTTCGTACCAGAGATGTTACAATGCTCACCGGCTTGTGCCCTTCTCATCGCCCCGTCCCTACTCAAAATACACATGTAAAAGATTCAAGGAAAGCTAGATGATATTATCTAAGCAGACACTTGTGCTCGTCAACTCGTTCACGTCCCTTCATTTTCGGCGCTAACGAACGCCGTTCGTATACCGTTATTTTCACCGGCTTAGAACCTGTGCGACTTGGACTTGGCTCGATAGGCTGTGTAGCCCACGTACGCACCGCCAGCAACAATAATGAACAGGATAATCTTGGTGAAGAACCACGTCCAGCTGCCACCTTCCCTGTTGCCGTTGGAAGACTTGCTGGAGCCCTTGCGTGCCTTGTTCTTAGCACCAGACTTACCAGTGTTGCTGCCAGGCTGAGTGTACAGGTTCTTGGCCGAGACCGAGATGATGTCGTGGTTGTCGCTGAGCTCTCCCGTCTCGGCAGTGAAGCCGACGTAGGCAATGTTGGGAATGGCCGGGGGCTCCTCGAGATCAAAGCATGTCTGCCACTCATCCTCAACCTTGTACTGGAGCTCCAGCTTGAGCTGCTTGTCCTGGAAGTAGGTGAGGCGCATCTTGGTAGGGATGCTCGCGTGTCGAATACCGCGCGCCGAGCAACCAGCGAGCTCGGTGTGCTTTCCGTCGTTGGACTTGTCGTACGAGGTTTTGCCATCGCCATGCATAGCCATGACATAAGGGAAGACAACACCGGGACGGTTGTTCTTGTAGGTATCGATAAAGACTCCGAGGCCTTCGAAGTTGTCGGGTCCTCCAAAGACAGTTCCCTGTTGCGCACGCTGGCGGGTGATCCACATAGCAAAACCGTCGCCGTAGAGCTGATTCTTGCCCGAGATCTTGAACTCAACCTCGACCTGCCAGTTTGTCGCAGTAAGAGGCACCCGGGAGTACATCCATCCTGACTGCGATGGGCGATCCGAAGTAAGTCGGATGTATCTATAACAAGTCAACCCATGTCCCAAATATTCTTGTTATCAGCGAGTCGAGGGAGCGTACGAGTCGGTTCGAATGATGGTATCTCCGCCAAAGTCGTACCAGCGGCTTTGCATGTCCGAGTCAAGATAAGGCTGTTTGAGTATAAGAGTCAATTAATCTGTCTGTCGATCGATCTGCAAATCTCGGCTCAGCTCGCGTGCGCCGCAACTAACCTGGGTCAAGGAATGTGTCCTGAGCTAGAAAGTGACAAAGGTTAGCAAAGAAGCTCAAATGATTAGCCACCGGAGCGCAGAAGGACATACCGAGATACTCCTGATGTTGTCATCCATATCCTCAGCGCTGGCAGTCCATGCGAGCGCACCAAGGAGCGCCGCTGACAGTGAGGGCAGCCGCATGATGAAGCTATATCCTGGTGATGTCTAATTCCCTGCTCTTTCTCTCGCAAGTGCCAATTCAAACTGGCACGATATGGGCGCAAGCCGCTCTCTGATGTGGCAACGAAATCGCGATGTTGGATGGGTTGGAGTAGAAGGAAATTGACCACAGTGGTCGTTGTCAAAGTCGTCGTGACGTTGTGGGTAGGTAGGAGTTGTTAATCAGGACAGGAGCTAGCACAAGTGTCCTCTTCCTCTGCCTGTGGCCGTGGCCAAACCGATTTTAGGTTGCACTTTCCCGCTCTGGACGAGGGAACCCCTGCCACTTGACCCTTCAGGGACTGCACCTTTAAAAAGCCACAACACAATAGCCACAGCTCGCTACTAACCCATCTACAACTCGCATACCGAGGTACATACACTACAGTATAAGTCTGATGGAGGGAAATGCTTTTAGGAACCTTAAAGCAAGATTAGATACTTTCATGGTCTTTCACATGCTCACCAAAGTCTTGAAATTGCGTGATTCCAGTATGTTGTTAGCTGTAAGCCAACACACATTCATCTTACCACCCCAAGGAACCTTGCAAATCACTGGGAAATATTACCATTGTTGGGTTCTACGGTAGATTTGAAACCTTAAACAGCACTCCATGAGGCAGGCTCGGGCATTGATGGGGAGATTTTCTTCTTCAACAAGTTCAGGCCTGGACCTGGAACCATTCTCTAGTACCTCCACCACCATTGTACTCAGGATCTGATATTAGTTTCAATAGAGATTAATAAGATATGGTGTAAGTTGAGTTCCAACTTAGCTTGAATTGCCTGATATCCCTTTCATAAGAATGCATGACGGTCTCACTCAAGCCTTGGTATCTCTGACTCACTGGTCTCTGAGTATTCGTATCGCTATGTGCGGAAATGTTCATTCAAATAAGATACATAATGAACGTAAGCAGAGCTTGGGTGCTGGTGCAAATTCATATTGAAAGGAATAAACAAAATGAAACGGTGATGAGCTATCCTACCTATGCTTAGGTAGGTGCAATCGACACACGGCCAAGATGTTCAGTATGACTCGTGAAAGAGAAGCTGCGACGCTTGAATTGAATATCGCTGCTGAGTCATGTCGCGCCTACCCCGGACCTCCGATTTTTCCAGCACCGCTATCTTTTTGCGATAGCGTCCAAGCTTTTGAACTCGAAACAACGTCACGACTATCAAATAACCATCACAAATTCAACAATGGATTCCACACAAGTCAAGGCTGCTGTCATGAAGCAGGCCCAGCAGGAGGCCAACCTGGCCAATGCCCGCACTCTCATCGAAGTACGCCCATCCGTAATCCCTCTCTCTTTACAACCGAAACACTAACATATTGGCCTTGCGATAGAAACTTCAAGAGACTTGCTTCGAGAAGTGCGTCCCCAAGCCCGGTACCTCCCTGTCGAGCGGCGAGACGACTTGCATGACCAGCTGTATGGAGAAGTACATGGCCGCGTGGAATATGGTCAACGCGTCCTACATTGCTCGATTAAGACAGGAGTCTGGCAGCATACAGAATTAAACGAAACACAAATTCTGAAATGAAAAAAAGAATCAACGACTTGCGGCAATTGTATTAAAGCGCAGGATTGTATCATAATGTGACAACATGGGTCGGATAACGTCCAAGAGGAGCATCATCATGTACGAGGAACCGAGTATAAGGATAGGATCAGGGAATAGACGAGCTGGAGCAGACATGGCCGGGATATTGTATCAAGGGCCACACTATGCCTTTATAAATAAACTCTTCTTCTCTTCTTGATTTTGGGTATCTAAGCTCCTCCGGCGGCTTTCTTCTTCTCTTCCTCGGCAGCTCGTTTTCGCGCCAGGTATCGCTCCTTTGCACTCGAGATCTCGCCTTCTGTCTTGCGACTCTTTGCCGCTCGCTCGATTTCTTCTCGTTGCGCCGCTTCTTCGTCGCGCGATCGTTTCATTGACTGCTCCAGCTGTTCCTCCATCATGCGTGTTTGTCGTTCTCGCTGAGCTTGTCTCCTTCCATATTGTTGATTTGTGGCTTCCTTTCGTGGCCGATCGGCTTGTCGCTCGGATTCGCGCTGGACTGATTCTTTCTTCTTTGCGCCAACGTTCAAGCCACCTTTGAGAAGCTGGCGCTTATCGACCACTTGGCCATCTTCGTTGATGGCGACCGAGGCACCCTTTTCGTTAAGCTCCTTGGCGATATCGGCATCTGTCTTTTCCTTCTCTTCCTCAGCCTCGTCTGCCTTTTCTTCCTCGGGTGCACCGTTCTTGGCCTTTTCCTGGGCCGCTTTGACAGCATCTGAATGTCTTTGCTCGTCCTTGTTCAATAGGTTTCTGTAAAATGTAGACATGCCACCAAGTTTATTCTTCTTTGCCTCTTCCTCTTCCCTCTTCCTTTCTGCCTCTTCCAGCCGCTTGTTTTCCTCTTGCTGTTTCCGATAGGCTTCCGTGACGAACTTCTCCTTGTCGGCAAACTCTTCTCCTTCGGCTTCTCGTTCTCGGGCAAGTTTCTTCTCCTCAGCAATGAGTGCATCGCGCTTCCGTACATCGGCCGCCTGCAGGACGCTCTTCATATACTTGGGTCGTCTTTCTTGATCCTCCTTTGTAACCTCTTTTTTGGGTTTGAGTGAATCGTAGACGGAATCGTACTCGTATACACTGGCATCGACTTCGGCGGCAGCTTCGGCGTTCTTTCGAGAGGTAAGAGAGCTGGAGAGATCGCCAAACATCATGTTTGGTTGGCCTTTGGACTTGAGCTTCGGGGGTTGAGTCGGAGGGCCATTTTTCGATTTGCCTAATTTTGATGTATTTGTTTTTTGCTTTGGAGCGCTTCCAAAGTCGTCGAACTCGCCGATTTCTTCTGCTTTACCTTCGCCATTTGCGTTGTCGTTGTCTGAATCGTCATCGGCGCCAAACATGAGGTTTCGCTTTGGAGCGGGTTTCGACGCGCCAGGCTTTTTGGCGAAGTTAAGGCCAAAGGCCAATGGTTTGCTCATGGTGTGTATTGTAGCGAGCGAGCCGTGGCGATCTGGGCCTAGTGAAGTATGTTTTGTCTAGGTTGATGTTGTGCGACGTTGGAAATGGTGGATTGAGTCGATTGGTTGAAAGGTTGAAGTTGAAAGTTGAGGAGCGACTAGTTAGCAGTAAGATTGAGAGGGTCGCGACAGAATGGAGGTGACCTGAGATTCAAGGTTACTAGGTGTAACTTTGAGCAGAACAATTTATGGGAGCAAAGGAATACTGACTGAGATGAGTGGCCTATAAATCGTCAGATTAAAAATAAAATGTATAATTATTTGTCTTGAGCTAGATATTTCTTCCATCTCCTGTATCATGATGGCATCCATCCTGTCATGGGTCGCATGCATACAGACAGGGCCTATGATACCGAATCTCAGTGGCGTTCTTCCACGCCGCTAACATCTTTCATGACGTGATTGGACAAGCATAACCTCTTGAAAGGAATAGGTGTGCGACCCTCAAATGAATCTTGCCTACGAATGTATCTATCTCTAGAACTCTTCCTTAACAATTTAATCTACAATTACATATCTGAATATTATCCAAGAAATCATGGAATCGTGTTCGACGTGCGCAACTATCCTCTCGTCAACGCCTGCATATACTAAAGAAGACCTATCTCTTCCGCAAGATCGTCGAGTCGCATGCTGTGCGAGAATCATCTGTGGCAAATGCATCGATGTTTGTCATCCATCTTTTGTATAAGAACAGTCGAAGCTGATACTCTTTCATGGTAGAAAAACGAACGATTTGCCGACTATTGCCCATACTGCCAAGTTTCTACAGCACCTTCAAGTCTACCACAGGGATTGAGAGAGCCCCCGGCTTATACATCGTTGCCATCCTCTAGTTCGAGGACTGCTCTTATCTCGGGCGCACCGCCGCCATATTCAGCAGCTTCAACCTCGCAAAATGTCGATGACGAGAAGGCAGCATTAGCGCAAGATGCCATCAAGGAAGATGCACCGGATATCCTACATTTTCTCGACCATCGCCATGATAGCGTCAGCTCCTTATCTCTCCGATACGGCGTGCCCGCGAATGCCCTGAGACGAAGCAACAACCTCACGAGTGACCACCTGCTCCTCGCAAGACAAACAGTTTTGATCCCTGGCGAGTATTACAAGGGCGGCGTCAGCCTCTCACCGCGACCTATCGAAGGCGAAGAGGAAGAGTTGAGGAAGGGAAAGATTCGTCGCTTCATGACATCCTGTAAGGTCTCCGACTACGACATTGCCTTGCTGTACTTGGAACAGTCTGGCTATGATCTCGAGAACGCCGTTACAGCATACGTGGACGACGAGAAGTGGGAGCAGGAACATTCAGCCCCTGGAAAGGGGAAAAAGGCCGACAAATACAAGAATCGTGGCCCCTTCTGGAGAGGACTCTGACTGAGTTTCGAATTGGATATTATATTCATGGTTCATGCCGCCTTGCGGTTCTCAACACACACTCTTCGGTTCGCTAATAACCCATCTTCTTCCAAGCCAGGGTCCTTTGACCCTGGACGTTAACGCCGCCAACGTCCCAAACATTTAACGTTTTGTACAATAGCTTTATGATATACCAAAGACATCACCTTTCCTTTATTAAAACGCAGATCGGGTACGAATATCCTGGCATTTGGTTAGCGGACTGTTATCAAAACAAACAAAGGACCAACTTACAGAAATCTTCCTCTCAATCTCTCGGACCGATCGGTCCAACTCGCCGGCAATCATCTGCTTCTTGTCGTTGGGCAGAAGATTGTATCGCTCACATAAATCGCCATCAATGACTCCCTTTACAGGAGCATAGTAACCGCGATACATGAGATGATCTCGCCCGGCGAGTGGGGGGTCCTCGGTCCTGAGATGTTGCTCGAGACTCTGGAAAAAGTCCGTGTCTTCACGGCTGATAAATGGGATGAAAACTCCAATAGTGCCCATGATACCACTCCATAGCAAAATTTCCTGCCCACCAACGACCAGACTCGTCTTGGCGATACTGGTCGGTATGTCTTGTGTATAGAAATGGCACATCAGACTCACTCTGTGAGGTGTGCCATGGAGGTAGTCTCGCGCATTGATAAGGTGCAAGCCCGATTGCTCCTCGTCAGCCTCCTCACTGGCCTTATCAGGGCAGCGGACGATGAACATGTTTCCAAACTTGTCACCGCCAGCGACGGACTCATAGTCCACCATAGTTGTGCATGTGGTCCACCTTGCGATTGTGTCATCGACAAAGGGAATGAGCCTGTTCGAAGCAGGCTTATATACGACGTAAGTGACGCCCTGCTGAACGTCGCCAACAATAATTCGACTGCCTTGTGTGTTCAGAGACACGATCTGCTGTGCTGATACCTCGGCCTGGGATTTGCGAAGCATTTGTCTCATACCGAGATCATATATGCGCAGCTGCGTGCCAACTGCAACAGCCACTCTGCCTTGGAAAGCCAAAAGGGCCAGAGGTGGTTCTTCAATCTTCGTCTTGTGGATGAACTCGAGCTCCCGACCCCCTTCTTGGAATCGATAGATATGGAGATATCCCTCAGAATAGCTTCGAGGATTGACCACCATGTCCTTGCCTGTACCAACCACCAAAAAGCTTTCATTGTCTTGACTGGCAAAGGACACGATAGCTGCACTGACGGCCGCCTCGTTGTTCTCCAGGTCAACCGTTTGTAACACCTGCCCTTCCTCGGACAGAGGATCAATTACATTAATGCAAGATGCCCATCGCCGAGTGCCCTTGGGATAGCCGAAGTCCTCGGGCGGCAGCACCCTAGAATCACCATTGACAACCCCGGGGTCTGCCAAGAGTTGTGCACGGAGTTCGGGTGGTAAAGTATTATTATCTGCCTCGATAGTGTAGAACAGAGGCTGGTCGGGATGCTTTACAAGCTTCTTCGGGGTATAAGTGAGGGGAATTGATTTTTGAATCAATGTCTCGCCGAGCCGGTCGATATTAAAGATTCTGCGAGTGTTAGTTTTTGCCTCGCCAGATAATGATACAATAATATGTAGGAAGGTTTTGCTTCAGTAGGAACAATTGGAAAAATGCGTAATAAGGCCTCATTGCTTAAAGCATAGGTTCCCGTTTTCTCATCATATGCAACTTGGAGGATTGTAAAAGAAAAATGACGTACCGTAATGATTGGCCTTGAATACCAACAATGCCTTCTTCACACTGCTCACTGCTGAAGTTCCAGCCCCATTCAAGGTCAACATAGCTGAGAGGCGTCACGACAAATCCCTTGGTAATCGGATCTGCGTAACCAAGCCAAGGTCTGGAGCTCAGGCCAAGCACGCAAGTCTTGCCTTGGACAGTGACTTGGAATAGTCTGACTTCCTTGGGTCCAAGAAACTTTTGTCGTGTGTCTGTCAACTCACCAGTGACCTCATCAAGAACTGTCCTTAGGTAGACACCAGAGTGTAGACCGATATGGAGATAGAGAGTAGAACCGCCCGATGAAGAGTCATCCATGGCAATAATTGCCAGCGATGTTGGGGCAGCCGTCAGAGCTTGCACCGACTTGTTTTCCAAAGTCGACTCAGGATCCAGACTAAGAATGCGGACAGTGCAGTCATCGCAGCCGACAGCCAAGAATGAGCTTCTCAACCGTCCCTCAGGGACATCACCCAAGCTTAGGCAAGTGACGGTGCCAAACATCTCCTTCTTCTCATCATACTCGGCCAGCGAGCCATCTGCGTCCATCTCAAAGTAAACGATCTCGCCAGAGCTAAGGGCAACAGCAACCTGGTGAGCGTTGGCCGTAGCGGCAACAATAGATCGGTGCTGAGGGGCTGCCCACTCATTGACATGGCCATTTCGCACATGTCGAATGCCCTTGGGGTGAACTTGGATCAGACCATCATCACCAAGAAGCTGAGCTGCCAGTGTGGGAACGCTTGTAAGGAAACCAGAATCACTGACTTCTTCAACAGTCTCCCCAATACTGAGAACCAGCGTACCGTTGGTGAACGATAGCACGATGTAGGCATCATATTGTTCAGAACGATTCAGCTTGAGTGTCCAAACAGCAGAAGGAATACCAGGAAGCTCAGAGGCAACGATCTCATTAACTTCTAAGCCATGCTTGAGCATCCTGAAGGTGCTTCGAGGGCCATTGCCGCAGATGGTGTAGATTTGAGGCGCGTCTTCCCCAGTGAGATTTGCGACTTTGCAATCCAACAGAGGGTTCATGGCAGGGATACTCTCAACCAATGCCAAGTTTTCTGTTGGTCGAGGGTGGAAATAGACGGGTTCGTAGGAAGCCTTGGGATCCGCAGGGAAGTTATCACTGTAGAACTCGAGCTCCTCATCGTCATCACCAAGCTTTTCAAACTGGTAGAATGAGTAGTTGCCAAATTGAGAGGCGACATAGAGGAATCCGCTCTTTAGAATGCAAAGACTGGAGGCCACCGGAACGGTGTCAAAATACTTAATTTTTAGCCTCCTGACTTCTCCTGTGGGACGGCCTTCCTCATCCTCAACCATGTCGATCGAGAGTTTGAAGAGATCGCCGTCATCTGTCTGCAGCAGGAAGAAGAATGCGCCTGCACTGCCTTTCAACTTGTGCATGATACCAGACACGATCGTGCGCTTGCGGTTTGGATCTTCAGTTGCGCCTCGTCTACGAGGGATGGCAACGCGAAACGCTTCTTGATTCGAATGTCGATATGTGATATTTTCCTCGCCGCACACAAGCACACCGCTGGGTCCATCGCTTCCACCAGGAACCTGGAACAGAATTGAGGCTGTGGGGTCGACAGGATCTGACCACTTGCGGACAACGTGGTTTAATCCCAGGTCAAGCTCATAATACACTAGCTGAGTGTCTAACTCCTCCATAGCTTGACCTGTCGAGTCTTGATCAACCTCAGAGTAGTCGATTTCAAGGGCAGCAAAAACAGGATTGGAATAGCCGACATCGAGCGCAACCATGGATATGACAAGAACACCAGGTTTGTGGGCTTCAAGGGGCGATGAGATTGTGAGCTCGGCTTGCGAATTTCGGTTGAGAACGTAGACAAGCTTGTTCTTTTCCGTTGAGGCAATTAAGCATGCTCTGCCCTTGGGATCGCAAGCGAGGTATTCGCCAGGAATAACTCTTCGCACACCGGACTTGCCGAAAGTTTCGAGGTGCAGTCGCTGGAAGCGATTTTGAGCTGGGATGTATTCAATAATTGTGATTCGACCAGAGTCGGAAGCAATAATCAAATAATCTGCGAGAAACTTGTTAGCGTATGGTTTCTAATTACAGGGCATCGCTTTATCGGTGGCGCTGTGGTCGACGCGTCTGTGGCATCGCTTTCGAATATCACTAAGTGATTTTCCTGAGAGGGGTTTTGGATTGACTTACCCTTATTGCTACCAGCCAACCGGAAGGCAGCGAGGGAACGAATGATGCCAAAGACATCGTGAGATAGGAGGGTAATCACCTTTCCCTGAGAGGGGTCGGGCCGCAGGAGGGAGAGCTGCGAGCCAGCAGCGGTGATGATGAGCTGCTCTCTGGTGCCTGCGAACTGGCCGAGCACCGCTTGCGTGACGTTTGTCGGTGGCTGGACCGTCAGCGAGTACAAGAACATGTTCGAGGTGGTCGCCATGTTTGCGGCTAGGCGCAGATGAGCCTGCGCGGCTTCAGGGATAAGGACAAGTCAGATTGTGTCGCGTTGAAGCTGGTGGATGGAGCTTTTGAAACTCGAGCGAGCTTTGATGTCAAAAGTTTGGCGTGGCTCGGAGGAACTATTTTGCGGCGCAGAATATGGTGGCCCGAGCTCATTGAATTATCCCACCTGAGCGACATCAGGTCTTCCGAAGAAGCCTGAAACTTCAGATTGTGTCTGAATTCCGGCCGTTTTTATGCATAAAATGGAGCCAACTCTAAGGAGAGCGGCTTCAGGCATCTGCGGGCAATGTTCTGCAACTGTCCGGAGGCAATTGGCTACGGGAGCGACAGCTAAGCCATGGATGAGGATATCAGCCCATCATGTCCGCAAGGTTCACTCGACTGCTAAAGACCAGACAAGAGTTGCATCTGCGCCCAAGACTAGGGATTTTACTACCACCGCAAAGAGCCAGTCCGAGGCCACCGCTGCTGCCACGAACAAGTCATCTCCGTCCTCGTTACGCCTCAGTCAAGATGACCTCTTTCACCCGTTCTCCAAGTCACCAGTTCCCGAGTTTCGACAAAGAGCTGCCTTTATGCGACAACACGCCTACTGCCCTCACCCCGATCACCAGCAAACGAAGCTCCCGACCATTGCCCCGAAGCCCGAGGACCCTAAGGCCGCGAAGGGAACTGAGCCGCCCAAACACGTGAACTTCGAATGCCCCGATTGTGGTTTACCAGTTTACTGCTGCGAGGAACACTGGATGGACGATTACGAAAAGCATTTGGAAGTTTGTGACACCTTAAAACAGATCAACGAGGATGACCATGATTTGCGATCCGGCCGAGTATTCGAAGAAGGAAACCTCCCTGATCTGCAGATGGACCTCGCGGCTATCAACATGACAAATTGGGATACTTTCATGTACACACGAGAGTTCGATGCCGTCAACTCTGATCGACAGATGAGACAGATTACCCGGCTTCTGACCTACCCTGTGACCATTGGTAGTGTTCTACATGAACTTAGCCCTTATAGCATCAAAGCTGGAGAACGAATGACTACGGAAGGATTGAAGAGTTTCAGCGGTTAGTGCGATCGCTGAACAGAGCTGAGAGCCATGAGCTGACTTGTGAAACCAGCATTGCGATATAACTTGCACCCTCCCAAGTCAGGTAGAGGAACCGGTGTTGGTGAACTTAAGCCCGAGGCCCCGGCCGTGAGAATCTTTATTCTGGGAGCTCGCGCCGAGTCGTCTCTCCCGCGTCCTGCTTGGGTACAGCTGGCTCATATGTTCCCCGAAGCCCGACTTCACCTCATCTTTGTGGGACCTGAAAGCATGGCCAACCGTGACGATGAGTTCCCGTTGCCAGAGCGTACCCCCTCGAACCCCTTCGGAGCCGTGGTTGAGGATCGTGTCTGGTACAAGATGAAGATCAGCACAATCGTGGATTACTACCACACAATTCACCAGACTCAGCACTTTGCACCATATGATCCCTACTTCGACTGCTTTGTGCTCTTCCACCCCGGTCTGGGCCACCCTGCAAGCAGTCACGAGTGGGAAGAAACACTTCCTCTTCTCTTGGAGACCAAGGTTCCCATCATCAGCACGGGTTATACCCAGTTTGATATGGAGCGCGACGTTGAGTGGGTTAACAAGAAGTCAAAGGGAGAGTTTGATATCCTTCTGCAACCTGGTGAGAACGTTTTCAGGAGTCTTCGATGGGATCTGAACGACATGGACCCCCAAGATATCAGCTGCGGTAACTGGGGCGTGTGGGCGTTCCGTGGAAAGAGGTATGTTGTTGTCGATCAAATGCTTGAAACAACTGAGCTAACTTTGTGATTACAGATATGAGACGGCTACGAGGAATGATTAAACAGTATTGGATGAACAAAAAAAGAAGAGGTCGTTGTACCTATATTGTACAGAATCTGTAGTATAACTGTGTATATGGCTGATAGATCGGGACCGGAAGCATCCTTCCTGCCCTTCCCCTAAACATCAGTGAGGAGTTGGTAGCAGAAAAAGAACATCTCCTGAATCGGCATTGTTACGTTTCTGTCTGCACGTAATTAACCAAGTCTGTGTAGTTATTGTGTGGCTTGAACCGCATTCAATCAATTTGAGTTGCTTTTATATGCTTGGAATGTTTCTTGTCGTTACTCGGGAAGTTACATCTCATGCATGCGGTCTCCCCCGCGCCTGCAGTGCACGGTTCAGGCAGGCGGGCCAACCCGTGCCGTGCGCGGGCAGGAGCCAGCCAGGAGCTTAACATGCGGCCTTCCCTGCGACCTGTTGTTAACTTGACTTCAACCCCGGAACTACAAAAATCGAACCTCTCTCGAAATCGCCATCCTCTGTATCCGCCTGCGCCTCTACGAACAGGTCATGATAGCGGATACTCGCTGAGCATTCCGGTCATGACCGCTACCTCCTCTTTGGCCCCGGCCGTGCCTCCTGCCCGTCCCCCGGCCCCACGCCCCAAGTCTGTGGCTTTTGATACCGAGTCGCCATCATCTCCCTCGCGCCGCCCAATACGTTCTAATGCGCCCGATCCCTTGTCTGACCGAGCGACTTCGCTTCTGATACGTCGTACGTTGTGCTCTCCTCACCTTGGGGACAAGAGCCGGGATGCGCAGGTGCCCATTGACGAGTTGCTTCCTCCTTTGACCAGCCGCAACGATGTCGACCTTCAGTTATACGCCCTCCTCGCCATTATTATGAGAGAGTTCGTCCAGAGCTGGTATAGCAAAATCACCACGGACGAACACTTTGTGGCTGAGATCCTACACGTTATCGCACACTGCTCACGCGCTTTGGAGCAGCGCTTTCGCAAGGTTGATCTCGAGAGCCTGGTGTTTGATGAGATACCCGACTTGCTGGACAAGCACATAACTTGTAAGTACTTTGGCTCTTGGATGCTGTTCCCATCTGACGGTGATCAGCCTACCGAATTTCTCATAGCGCCATCGCGAGGCAGCCTGTTGAGGTTGATCCTCGACAGGCTTACCACGCCTTGTGCCCTCTACCACACCTTGCACCGGTCCCTCATCCAGACGACCCAGATTCGATATCCGATCAAAAGCACAACGAAGCGCTCTATCGCCAACTACTCGTTCAGGGCGTCCTTGCGATCCTCCTACCCACAGAAGATCTCGAGAACCCATGTCTCACGGCCCTCGTTGAACAGATCTTTTCCGAGCTCATCATTGGAAATGTTATAGCCAATAAAGCCTCACAGCCATGGATGCTGTATGAAGGCATCTGCATAACGGCCAGGTTCTTGCGACAGAAGAGGGACCAAAGAGTAGCGGCTGCAGAAACCCGAGATGAATCTTCGGGGTCTAAACTCGATGTTAAGGGCCGTCGCAGCTGGTCTGTGAGGTCCATGTTCCTCGGCGTTATCCAACTTGGGATGCTGGTAGTTGCTTCACTCCGGTTTATCACGACTGCTCTGGTTATGGCATCCTCTCTTCCTGCTAGAGCCACGCCCATAGAAGAAAAGGAAGCCTTGTTGGATCATGACAAGTCCTCGCGTGTCTCACCACATCGGAAGTCATCCGACGCCATCAAGGCGCCGATCCTATCATGTCGAGTATGGACATGTCTTGGAAATCTGTTGGAGCTCAGCTTGCGCATGCCTTGGCTCGATGGATTCCTATCACTTTTACAATACGGCGCGGTCAACGGACCTGGACGAATCGCTGGCCACGATGGCCCTGTTGACAGGTAAGATATGAGCACCTTTTTTCATTTCCTCACACCTATCCCCGTCACCAGACAATACAGGTATTCACCTCGCATGAGCCTGGAGTCACTGGACCTCCTGATGCTCCAGTGAGCTTTCAGAATGAGAGTTTCTTCAACGGCCCGCCTAGCTTTGGGAACGGCCCATGCCGTCTGTAACCACCGTCACTGAATGACAAACCGTTGTCGATGCACACCCTCGCAACCCACAAATGGATGCAACACGAGGACAATGAAACCAAGGCAGCGCGTTTTTCTTGTCGAGTTGCTCGTGTCTCGATGATGATCGATATGGGTCCCGACATTTGGACTTTCAACCAATCGAAAGGCATAGCGTTGCCTTTGACATCTGATTGCTTGACAAGGTGCACGAAGCTAGACCTTTTCATCCAGCAAAATGTCAAGATTACGCGCCCAGCCCATGTCAGCTTCTCGAAAGGGACCACCCGCTCTTCGAAGACGCAGCAGTGAGCTTGAGTTGACTCTCGCCCCGTGCCGCGCCACCCGTCATCAGACTACATACCTACCTTCATAATTTCCGAAGGGGTTATACTAGCTTGTTGAAGCCATACTCAGCTTTCCAGCATGGTATGACCCTCTTGAACTGTCCAGGAGCGGTTTGGTCGGCTGGGCTGATCTCACTGGTCGGTCGGTCTCAACCCCCTAGAGAACCGAGACATGCTGGAATACCTACATACCTCGAGTCTCCTGCACCCTTCATGCGGGACTATTGTACGATCCTTGATGCTGAGGAGGGGTAAAAAAAACGGCTGTCTGGTGACATGCTTGCTACCCACACTCAGCCACGGCCTCATTGTGTTTCTGTTGTGCAATCTCATCTTTCTGCATGAGATACCTGCCTAGACCTACACGGACGACGAATGTGCCTCTTTATCCATTTCCCCGCACCTTGCAAGCCTTGCTTTGCATTGCTTTTTCCCCTGGTCCCGATTTGAGCCATCTCCTTCCAACATGGGCGGATCAACATAGAATACCACTTGATGCGACATCTCAAGGAGAATGACAGCCAATGGGCTATTGGCAGCCTTGTCTCGCCTTGTGCTTTGCTGCTCAACTCACCCTCACTTTGCATTGCATTGCATCCGCATCACATCGGCTAGACCGACATATACACTCGGCGTGCCCCTTGCCGCATTCAACGTTTCCGATCATTGAACCCCCCACGCTGTACCACCTCAAACATAGAATAATGTCAATATGCTAACCGATCTTTCTCTCTTACAGGCTGCTCTCGCATCACATTAATTCCCTCTTCTCTCCTTCGAATCTGCCCCCTCTTCTGCGCACCCTTCGCGGCCTCCTCTTCCCCAATAACGCCCCCGGTAAGACGTCGTTGTTCCCACCATCTTCCGAAGCCGAGCTGCAAGCCCTACGTCGCAGAGCCGCTAAGTCTCTTTGGGAGTTGCTACCGAAGGGTGTGGGAAGGCTTTATTTTGGCGGTCGCTTATGGCGGCGAGGCACCAAGGCCGAAGACGACTCGTCAGATGACGAGAATCTGGTGGATGAGATGGAGCGGCTGCTGCTTGTGCTGGACGACGAGTACTGCAACAAGCATCTCATGTATAGCATTCTCGAGCTGGTACTTGCTAGACTGATGCCTGAACTGACTGAGAAAAGCGTGACGGAGCTTTGGGAAGAAAGACTTGGCTGAATATATATCCGTAGACACTCTTTTAGATTGAAGATACCCCTTTATTTTGTTAATAGACTAATACTTAATCACATTCACGGTGATCTCATTTGGAACAGAAAGCGAGTTTTTCAAGAGCAAGGACATTCCGAAATGCACAAATGCCGCCCATTCAACTAAAGAAGGGATGCCCTCGTCTGCCAGACATTTGACTATCTCAGTACCCCGAGCTGCTCGTGGCCTAAGCCAACACTATCTCCTAAAAACCAATAAAACCCTAATCGGCCCCTTTTCCTTTACCCCTGAGAACCATAGCGATCTCAAGCAGACGCTTCATAAACCATATGCCACTTCGTTCCCCATACCATATGCCATGCCATGCTGTGCCGTGCCGTGCCGTGCCTCGCAGCAGATACCCTCTCGTCTTTGGAACATAAAATCAGACAAGGTAAGATATGAATATAAAGGAAAAAGAGCGTGTGCGCAGATAATTAATCCCTCCGCGTCAATGCCGTAAAATGCAACCATAAGAAATAAAAAAAAGATATGTATAGAAAATAAAGAACAAGTTCAGAAAAGGAAACAAACATTGACAAGCGCAAGAGTATTGCGCTGCCCCTTGAACTGTTGTTGTTGTTGCTGAGAGCCGAGCCGAGCCGAGCCCTGACGTGCGTGTACTGTGTTTCTGCCGTTGTGCACCTTGGTTTCCATCTTTTCCACCTCTTTCTGACCCTTTTTTTCTTCCTTTCGCACCAGGTGCTCAAGATGAGCAGTTTTGGGGTTGCAGGTTCGTGTGTACGATAAGTTGTATGTAATTGTTCGGGTTCGCGTGAGCGGAAGAATAAAGTCTTCGAGGGTGGTATCGAGTATAAGAAAAGGTCCATTCCTGTAACCTGGGTTTCTGTTTCTGTTTCTGTTGTTGCTGTTGTTGTTTTTTGTTTATTTAAAGGCAGGCGAAGTGAGGTTGGTGATAACGAAACAGACTCAACAAACAATCCCGCCTGCGTCCGATGACGCTGGGTATAAATGCCAGGGAGCCCGTTGCCCGCGTGAGCAGGATATTGACCCAGAATGGTCTCAACCGGAACATTCTATACTCCCTCATATCCTCTCAAGACCCCCCATGAGAGAAACCAGGTTATAAGACAAACCTAAGAAAAAGAAACACACGATCAATAATATCACTATAACAGCACTTTAGGCTGATTCCATCTTGGTTGGCAGGAGAACAGGAGCTTCAACATCGCCCTCAGGGATGCGGGACAGCCCCCCTATTGATGGTCTTCCTTGGTAAATCTTGAGCTTTTTGGTCAGCTGAACGATTGACATATAATCGTTGGAATCGAAAGTGCCAGCGGTCTGGATGTAATTGAGGAGTGTCTGTGCAGCTCGGCGAGCATCCTCCTGGGAGGGTGAAACAGGAGACGACTCGATAGGGGTAGACGAAGTGGCACTCGTTGATGCTGTAGACCGATTTATGCTTGAGTTGCTACTGCTTCGGCGTAGCATCGGGGGCGGCGAGTTGACGTTGGTGTCGATACTGAACGGCGCCTGGAGGTCACGCTGAGGTGATTCTAAAGCTGAAGACGGCGCGGTCGACGAAGGGGGGTGACGAGGAGTCATTGGCTCCGTTGAAGAAGGGGCTTGGTTCACGTAGTCAATGTTAAGAGATGGGAACGTGTTACTCCTTTTCTCCCGGTGTTGGTAATCGGTACTTCGAAGTCCGTCCATGGTGAAGCTTCCCACATTAGGGTCGGGAGAGAAAGTGAAGGTTCCAGTTGGACTCATCGTGCCCGCCGAGAATGAAGACGCCGTGTTATCTCTAAAATCGCTTGAAAGAGACGTTGTCGATTGGGATTCGGGGTGCTTGTAGCCGAAGTCGAAGTCAAGTCCATCAGCATGGGCATCCTCATCACTCCGGCTCCCAGAAAGGGGTGAAAGTTGGCCTGTCGGGGGCGAAGGAGAGAAATCGCTCGCTCTTGTGTTAAGTGTCGATAATCTTGCACTGTCCGGGATGTTGGCTTCGGAAGCCCTTCGCGTCAATTTACCTGCCCCAATGCCATGCTTTTGCTTAAACTTCTGCAGCCAACTGCTATTCAGGTTGCTGAGAACGCTCTCCTGGTTCCCGCTCGCATGAGCAAAGAGCCTCGCCTGCTCCATAATCTCTTCGTCGCTAACTTGGAATCCCCTCTGTTGCTGTCTCCTGACGTAGTTGCTGAGTGTCCGGTCGAAGTCAGGATGCTTGCCCTTGCCACGCTTAACAGCGGCATTGTCTGGCTCTTGATCCCTCTTTAGATACTGATCCTTATGTCTCAGAACCTTCGAAACCGTGCTGTTGTCAAGTTGTTAGATTCCCAATGGCGAACTGTGACTGGGTCCAAAGTGCCTACCTTCTCTCAACGCCGAATCGGGCTCCAATATCGGCTTGTCGGGTACCAGGATTGTCCTCATGGAACTGGCACATGGCTCGCTTCTGTTCCGTGGTAAGGGTCTTCCTCGATTTCTCGTGCTGGGTTGGTAACCTAGGGGGTTCCACAGGCTGTCCGCTGGGAGCCGGTGTTATTGTTAACGGTGGTGCTGAATAGTTCTGTGAAGGGGCCGGGTTCGTCAATTGGCTCGGCCAAGTCGTATTCAACAAAGGGAGTTGATGATGAGCCATTGGAGTTGGCGCGGGCTGTATCATCTGATGTGTTTGTGGTGGTGGAGGAGGCATTCGATTCAATGGTTCCGAGGGCAGGCCGTGACTGACAAAGGAGCCAAACGATGGGTATTCAGTCAATGGACTGGCACTGTAAGGGCTCTGGCTGTAAGGGCTCATGCTTGTCCAGGCATCGCTTCCATATCCATTGCTATGGGCCATGGTGCTATCCTGTCCCATCGTGGACGTCCCATTGGGATTATTCATTGTGGTGTACTATCCAGCTAACACTGGATCAGGAATAAGAGACGTTGGAAGCTGTCTGACAAGCTGATAGAGCCAAGGGAGCCTCGCCCACAAGAATTCTTGTAGGACGAGACGTGAAACGGTGGGCGTGTCCTGGCCGAGTTCCTGGAAGCTGGGAATGTAGATGGAGGGAACAAAAGACTTGGTGTGATGTTTCTCACGTTTGACACCGGTCGGTCAGGAGATGCATCGTCTTGCCCGAATTGGTTCCTAAAAGTGCAAAAGTAAAGGTAATCCACGTTTGCAGTCGATCACCCAGGTTCCAGTTCAGGGCACTTTGTACCCTGTTAGATGGCGTTAGGTGTATTGTTGCAAGCCTTTCCGCGATCCAGCATGAGCACACAAGTAACGCAAGCACTCAAACCCGCAGCAGATCAACCCTTAACGACGGTCAAGTGGAGCTTTGAACTTGTCAGGCCGCAGGAAGTTGACCTCTGCCTCTAGATTTCAAGCTAGTTACTTGTCTGTGAGCTCTCCTCTGAGTGGGAGAAAACAGCTTGTCTTTCAACACGCAAGCACACCAAAGTAAGACACGGCGGGAAGTTTCCTTGACTTGCTTTTTCCTCGTAGAGCTCGTGGAGATTGCGGAGACCAAACAGAGCTGTCTCAGGATAAACGCGGCAGGGTAATGCACAAAGGCAAGACAAGAACGGATTGAGTCGGTGGAGGGGGCGGGCGGATGAGGAAAACGATGCCTACTAGAAAGGACCGCCAGTAGCTTGATCCGGACTGCAGTTTCGAGACAGAGTTTTGATGGTGGACCACAAACTGGAGGCGGACGTTCCAACACGAGGCCAGACCGTTGGGAGTATATCGTTTTCGAGATGTGTAGTGCAGGTAGTGCAGTACAGTGCAGTGTAGTGCAAACAAGCAAGCAAGACCTAAAGCCATTCGCATTGCTACATATGTAAAGATGAGACCCCAGAGGTCGACCTTCTCCATATACATATGCAGAACGCACGAGGAATACCGGCGAGGGTGTGGGGGTTTAACCTTGCAGGGGGGAGGGGTGCGTCCTGTAATCGTGAGCGATCAAGGAGTGGTGTGTGTGTGGGAGGGCAGCAGTGAGTGGGTAAAAGCCAGAGTGCTCTATCCAGAGTAGACAACTGATGAGTCCTGTCCTCAAGACACCGTCTAAGTGTGTGTATGTACAAGTGCATTTAGGTGTGGACGAAGCTGATAAAGACGGAGAGTGGCTCAAATTGGGTATGACAAGACTTTCAACGCTCAGCGGAAGTTTTCACTCTTGTACGCCAGACGAAGAAGGCTTACTTACACACAGGCACATACTTATGTATACTCG
The DNA here is from genome assembly GCA_013623715.1 of Fusarium verrucosum. Classification (NCBI taxonomy): domain Eukaryota; kingdom Fungi; phylum Ascomycota; class Sordariomycetes; order Hypocreales; family Nectriaceae; genus Fusarium; species Fusarium verrucosum. The sequence continues at coordinate 26,293 of JABFFJ010000008.1, forward strand.
CCAACCAACAAGCGCGGCAGATTCATCAGGGCCAAAGATGGCAGAGAATAGAATCGTGAAGTAATGAGATGGACGCCTTCGGGTTGGGGGATAGACCGGTGAGCTAGGGTGTAGGGCTATGGAGCTCTCAGCCGAGTCTTCTTCTTGTTATTGACCCTGGCTGGGTCATCGCCAGGTCGGGAAAAGCAAGAGAATCGTCAGCCGTTGGAAGAAGGCGTGGGTAGGCCAAAAAAGCCCGACCCGCGGCCATCTGATAGGTGAAAAAGGTCTCTGAAGAAGAGCATATTCAATCAAATTATTTCCGTAGGCACAAGCTTCTGATCGTCGGAACGGGAAGCGGAAGAAGCAACGAGAGAAGCATAATGAACGACGGCATAAGACCTCTAGAGGGACGGGACTTCTTACTGCCATTCCGTTCCTCCCCTAGCAATAGGGTTTCCTCGTATTCCTCATTTTGATGCTGAGGTTACCTTTCCGGAAGAGCCAGTTTTGATGGCTGGCTGATTTGGTAGTGGTAGGTATTCGGACCTGTCAGTCCCTCATTCCCCTCCTACTTTGCTCCAAAGCAGAATGGACTGGTCATGCCCACGCGAAGGTTGAGCAATGGTATGGCTCAGAGCCGATGAAGATGAGGTCAGAAGATGGGGCGTACCGTACTAGTGTCCATAGCCGGGTATTGTAAGAGGAGAAGGAAGAAAATGTCGCGCCCGAGCTAGAGAGATAGTCCATCTGAAACCCATCAGCTTGCAGCTTTCATAGGGCATCTCTCTCTAATCTAAAGAGCGCGGCGCGCCAAAACCCATGCATTTTCGATGAGCAATGGCTGACTAGGCTCGGTTTAAACTGGACATGGTCGAGGGAGGGTTGCCATAGGTCAGACACTTCTCCCGAGAGGAGTCCACTTGGTGGGCTGGTCACCTGTTAAAAACCGATTCTCCCCAGACGAAACTTGGACAGGCCGGGTCTGTGAGCCTGTGAGCCAAAGCGCAGAGTCGCAATATTAACATGCTGGTTCTGGTATAATGCTCGATCCAGAACGGGACAGCGGCAGCAGGGAATCAACATGGCACAAAGTAAGATCAACTGACGAGAGTCGGATGAGATAGCGTATGCAGCAATAGGTAATAACGACAACGGCATGCCCGGCCGCTCTTCAAGACAGGGGTCTCGGATAATCCTGGTGCTTGAAGAAAAGAAACCTCCAGTAACCAAGGATGATGGTTATCGCCGACCATAAGCCAGTCGACATTAACTTTGGAGTCTACTCCATAGACCAAAAGTGAAAATGGCACCGAAGCATGCATGGGTAGCCTGTGAAGATGGCAATTCAGCTTGTTAGTCCGAAACAACACAGCAATCGTTCAGCTTCAGCTTCAGCCTTGGACGGCCCAGCCCGCGGCCTCATTTCTCCTCCATTCTTCTTCTCTTTGATTTAATACTTCCAGAGCTCAAAGCCGATACACGGAGCACTTCAAGGTCAAAGCCCGACCGGAATGCGAGATCCGGAGCTCAGACTGTCTCGAAAGGAAGACGGGGCGGAGATGGGGTGAGCGAGAAGGGAGGGGACTGACTGGTGAACAAGACTTTTGGTTGTTTGATTCGCTCAGCCTTGTCCCTCATCTTATACCCTAGCCATGGCTTCTCCCTTGCCTATCGTGTCTTCTCGCCTCGTCTTGCTTGCTTGCCTTGCCTCGTGGTCCCAGGATGGCACAGTCATAACTCGTGTAATAAAGTCAGGTTCCTAAGGGTCCTCATCGTTAACGAAGAGAGACGTGGAACCGAGATGGTATCCTTGCCTTTTACATACATCTGCTTGGTCTTTCAAGTGCCTAGGCCAAAGCCATTGGGCGGGCGGCATGGCTTGCGGGCCAAGACCTCGTGCAGACAAACATCGTGGCCGTGGAGATATGGCACAAGGTAAACTTGTAGCCCCAGTCCAAACCGGGACGAAGAGGTGGGAATTGGTGGTGGCTATCTCACTCTGTAACAGACCGGCGCACGTGGTCCACCTGACAGTAATTTTTTTGAGTTATTTGGTGTGTCAGATCCGAGGAAGATGGTGAGATGCATGAATGTTTCCTTCATCTTGGCTCTGTACATTGTTCGTTATCAAGTCCGTTCACGGCAGTCCTGTTTGTTTGATCTTGTTGATTGCAGTTTAGTTCATGCCGCTGGTAGTTTCGTGTGCCTTCACTTCATGCGAGCGAGCAGCCAGATCGAACATTACTGCCAATATCAACCCCGTCCTCTCACACCTTCTCAGCACCATGATGACATGGTGCTCGGGATGCCGCAACTGGAATGACGGTGGGTCAAAAATTAAAATAATGAAGAAAAAAAATCGCAGCCATGTCATCCTATCCTGTATCTTGAAGGACATCGATGCATTTACGATACGTTATGGTACGTCGTCCAGTAGCATTCTGACGGCTTGCGTTGCTTTGGCATGGCTTGTCTGTGGATGAGAGACGAAGATCTACCGCTACTTTGAGCAAGGTAGAACTGGGGCTTGCCAGGGCATATCGACAGGACAGGTCAAGGACAAAGGCAGAGGCAGGCTAGTGGGACGGGCCTTTCTGGAGCCAGTTTGACAGCCGCCGCCTGGCCCATGGCAGCATAGCTAGCCAGTTACCATTCCGCCCCTAGTTAGTCCATCCCATCAGGATCCATGTCTGGTATCCATGACATTGGCGTGGCTTCCCATGTCCATGTCGCGTTTCTGTGTCATGGCCCTGGTTTTGTTCGCGACTGATGGTAAGTGGTAAGAGGGATGGTGATTGCTCGAGTAGCATTTTCATTTCTTCATCATTCGTAACCAAGCAGGAGAGTCGGGATGATGGACGAGGGATCAACGTCGTGGGGACGGTTAGCGCAATCTCCGGAGGGTTCAATCAATCAATGGACATGCAAGGCAATGCAGCCACCATCATGAGCTTGCCCCAGATATTTTGTCATTGGGCAGCAAGTGTCCATATTGTGTTAATGTTTGTCCTGATTAACCCTGAGCAAAGCTGCGATGCGACCGCAGCAGATGAATGCATGGATGGATGGAGCGGACAGAGGGAGGACGAGAGAGGCAGAGAGAGGGAGAGAGAGGGAGGGGACGAAGCTGTGGCGCGCTATAGACGATTCAATCCGTCGTCCGGGTGTTGATCCAGTTGGTCAGTTTGATCAAGGTCTATGGTGCCGACTTTTGTCGGTTGGATGTTTTGATGGTGTCTGCTGTGTCTGTATTTGTTTTCTCGACGATATTTTGTTTGCTCTTTGTAAGTGCCCGTCTCTGATGGGAGTAAAGGATGAAATGGTCATCTATGTTGTAAAAAGAAGATATTTCTGTATTGATGACTCAGGCCTCATGGAAGTAATTGCAGTGGGTATCGAGAAAGAGCTCTCGACGGGATTTGCTACCTGGAGGAGCTTACCAACCAACACCTATTCAAAGCAGGTAAGCTATGAGGTAGGTAGGTACTTGCCGTAGTGAGTAACCGTGTAAGATGGGTACCTCTACCGGGCAGGGCAGGGCAGGGCAAGGATGGAAGTACCTTAGCTACCTCGCAACATGCCACATCGATCTGGACTCTAGGGATCCGCGTTGCCCCTGTATGAGGTAACCAAACTTGACCATAAGCAGACAAAACGAGGCCTTCCAAGCATGACGAGAAAGGATCGCGTATGGACGAGATCTATGTACCTACCTATCTATCTCATCTCATGACAGAAGGATCATGCCGGTGCGCTAAGTCGGACATGACATGTCCTAAACGCTCGGTCAAGAAAAGCTGCATATAAGTGGCCGAGAGTATCCAATCGCTCTTCAACCGGTTGCTGATATCGATATTAATTGTGCCTCCTTGACAGGGAACAGCTGTGTTTGGTCAATGGTTGCTAATCAACCTCTGTCAGGGGTTAACCTGGTTAATCAATCAATTGATGCTCACCCAGGGGTTCCTTGTTGTGAGAGCTACGGATACCTCCTCTTACCTACAGATACAGGCTGACTGCCTTTGACCCCTTGCGCTGCCGATTGAGATCTCATCATCATCACTGCATGTCTGTCTGTCTGGTCTGCACTGGTGATGATACTGCCAACTATCAAACTAATATTGTGCTTGTATCCGTATAACGAAATCAACCTTGTTGATTATTGAGCCTCCCGTCAACCGTGTCGTGTCTGTACAACCGGATAGCTGAATATATCATGTACGTATGATATATATTCAGCTCGGACCGTTTGTTGCACGAGAACTTACTCATAATCCTTGGCCCTCATCATGTTTACAAAAGTTAAACAAGACTTCCCTGCTCTGCTCTGCAGCCACTCTCTCTACATACATATCTATCCAGGCTTCCCGGCCCTGCCCTACTAAACTCGTTTAAGCCTGGTGCGGGCTTCGGGACGTTTTTCTCGCCAAAGAGGCTTGACCTCTCCGCCTTTCACGAATCGTCTCTTACCGCCGCCATGATGATCCATCCATCATCATCAGAAGCCTAAAGGCTAATGGCTAAGGGTCGGGTGGGGATCTGCTTCAGTGAGAAAGTAAGCTAGCTGGGGTGTGGACGGAACGGAGCGCGGGCGCGTTTGATGCTCTCCCTACTGCACCTCATGTATGTACATATGTGCATACATAAAGCCTGGTTAGTGCTGTAGGATATGAATACATTGTTAGTGTATGTATGTAGCATTAGAATCAGTGCCTGCTTGGCATCTCCCGGTCTGTTTCACTTTTCTCACTGCTCTATCCAGACTCTCGCTCAGCATAATGCCGCCAAAACAGGAAAAATGCCCTAAACCTCGCTGGGGGAAAAAATGCTCTCTCGTCCCTCTATTAAGCGCCGATGCAAGGCCAAGATGCTACGCTCAACCTGATTCGCAGGCCTCAAGCCCCTGCATCTCCCATCCCACGCTTCTGCTGGGAAATCCGGCCGCAGATCAAGAGGCCCTCGGTTATGCAAATGCATGTCGAACCACTCCCTCCCCCAACTGCTGCTGTTGCTCCCATTCCCGCTCTTCTGCTTGCTTGCTTGCTTCTGCTGCTCGTTGACATCAGATGGTGGCGTCTTGGGCATTTGAATGTCACTGTCATTCATTGTCTAGTTATGGAATATCATATCCGTTTAATTGATTACATGGTATTCAATCGAGTCTGTAAGCATACATCAAGAGTGCATACATATGTACTCAACCCAGTTAGTTAACCAAGATATCATCTATCAGCTCTCCCATGTTACGATAATCCATATCATGAACCTTGTTTCGGTTTCTTCTTGGAAACATCTCCGCTCCCTCAAGACTTTGATGTATTTCAGCCGCCTGGATGAATGATAGGATAGCATGCCAAGATATTGCAACCATAAAATCATTACTTTGCACAAATAGATTGCAACTCTTTAGAGTTTCAATATGCACTAACTTCCTGTCAGGTTGATTGATCTTCTTCTTGTGGCAGCCCAACGTTGCTTTTTCCTCGTCCCGGACCGGAAAGCTAACCAGGTAGCCAGGCCAGGCCAGGCCAGGGCATACTACATACGTAGTTGGACCTTCGTATAAAAAAACACCGTCCGCAGTTGCCCCGTCTTGCTCTCCATCTTCATCTTAAATCTCACCCGTCCCTTGTCCATTGTCGTCTGCCGTTGACCTAAATTTTCTCTCCCCTGCTCTAGACCCATCAGCCTGCCCTGTGAGTGTGCACGCCACTTCAGACTTCCCCCGGAAACTATTGCGCTGATCATTATCGTGCCTGGTCGAGCCAAGTCGATATGTATGTAGGTATCTACTTCTTGACACTTGTCAGACAGACGTCCTCGTAGCCGTGCATCCATCCAGCGTCAGCCCTGTCCTTGATCAACCTGATGATGCATGCATGTATGTACTGTAATCGGCATCCCATTCATCCCATCCCATCCTGTGCTCCTCTTCTTCTCAGCAGCCACTCAGAGCTAAACTAGAGTCGCAAACAGGTGGGTGGCATGGCTGCAGTAGCAATCTGGTGCGAAGCGGCAGTCCAAACTATCTGGCAATGGCTCTCGCTCACCAAGCCTCTGGCGTTGCCGTGGGGTCGTCCCCTTCAATCTCCCTGAGGTTTCTTTTCATCGCTTGACAATCGTTACTGTTGCAATGATTAGCACTGCTGTGAGCTTAATACAACCCAACCCTGGCGGCCCAGCTGCAACGGATCAGACTGAGACTGGGATGATGGACGCCCTGGCTCATCAGCGAAGCAAGATCCCGGGTAGATCAAGCTCACTACGGCCTGAGCTCCTCGCCTCTCTCTCCCTTTCTCAATCTGTTTTTAGGCTGCTGCTGCTGGGATTGGGGGTCGTCGGGCACTCCGGGGGCAACCTACCAACATCCTCGTCACATAGTTCATGGGCCAAGCCAACCCGTTGAGGCTGATGCTTGACAGACTTGCCGTAAACGATGGCCGTCTTGAACACCTCCGTAATGCTTCGGTGAATCGCGTTACACTACGTATGTTCCAGCCTGATTAGCAATCCAGTATTCCCAATTAGGCCTTTGGAGATGAGGCTCCGCAGGGGGGCAAAGCAAAAGGGAGCCACATGAAACTCATGTTGACTTACAAAATCTTCAACGGTGCAGCGCGTAGATCGGAGAACGACCGGCTGAGAGTAATCAGGCTGCTTGCCCTTGGGCTTCGTGTACACTCGAACAAGGTTGAGCTTGTCCCACATGGACTCCATCAGCTCGTCGAGGTTCCATCCATGCTCAGAGCTGATGGGGACAGCGTTGGGGATTCGATACAGCAGATCAAGCTCCTCGATGCTGATGGAATCAATCTTGTTCAGGCAGTAAACCACGGGGATGTAACTGGCAAGTCAAGTCGTTAGCAAACCAAGCCCATCTTGACCTCAGAGGTACGTCTGTTTGCCACAGTTTTGACAGCCTTACCTTCGGCTCTTTGCCTCAAGAATGTCAATCAGGTCATCAACAGTAGCGTCACACCGGATTGTAATGTCCGCCGAGTTGATGCGATACTCGTTCATGACAGCCTTGATCTCGCCGTGGTCGATATGGGTCAGGGGTACGGTGCTGGTGATATTGAGGCCACCCTTGTCCTTCTTCCTGAAGGTGATGTTGGGGGGTTCCTTATTGATGCGGATTCCGAAGCCCTCGAGTTCCGCCTCGATCACCCGCTTATCCGTCAGAGGCTTGTTCACATCCAGCACAATGAAGATCAGATGACACGTCTTAGCGACTGCGATAACTTGTCGACCTCGACCTCGACCATCCTTGGCACCCTCAATGATACCGGGAAGGTCGATAATCTGCAAGGGGGCACCTGGGGAAATGGAAGATGCATGTCAGCCACAAATGTTTGACGCACGAGGGAGCCGCTTGATGGTGGGAGGGGATTGGGCATCAAGCCCCGAACAAGATAGCCGCACCGCATCGCACCGCACCGGTTGAGGGGAGATATCACAAAAGACTAACCGTTATAGACAACTTGACCAGGCACAGAGGTCAGGGTGGTGAACTCGTATGCGGCGGCCTCCGAGTGTTGGCCCGTCAGTTTGCTCATGAGCGTACTCTTGCCTACTGAAGGGAAGCCGATAAAGCCAATACTGGCCACACCCGTCCTGGCCACATCGAAACCAGCTCCGCCACCACCTCCTCCGCCGCTGGGAGTCAACAGTTCGCGTTTGAGCTTGGCCAGCTTGGCCTTGAGCTGACCCAGATGGAACGAGGTCGCCTTGTTCTTCTGGGTTTTGGCCATCTGGTTACACAGGTTAGAGCCCATCCTGGTCGCCCATACGGTAGAGGTTCCCGCATCATTATTGCTCAGAGACTGTCGCCATCTCCGAGAAGGTCGTATAGGGGAGATTCGGTTGGGATATCACGTACTTCGGCCTCAATGTCTTTGATCTGGTGGGGGTCTGGGGTTAGCAATCTTGTTCCAGTGACCGTCTCATGGTGCGATCTGATACATACCTTGTCCACCGTGGTTGCCATGACTGCGGTTGCGTTTGCAGAGGTATTGATACAATGTTCGGATGTTGTCTGGCCTCAGATCTCGGGTTCGTGGCACTTTTTTGGTGATATTTTGCAAATCAAAGTTGAAAATGGCGGGGCACGACAGAAAAACCTGCTCCACATCTACTACGTCAGCCAGTTTAGTTCATTTACAGCCAATCAGAATTTCAATAGCTCAGGGCTTCAATCAGTGCTCATGAACAAATTCATCAATGTCATGATAACAAGATTTTTCATGTTTTCAAAGTTTCGTTACTTGTTACATACCATCTCTCAAAACATCCCATCCCATGTGAGCAGAGTCTGCTCGCTACCAAAACAAGACTTCACCCAGTCTTGCTTCTCTAATATATGTAAGATATCAATCATGCTTCTTCATAAGCAACAACGCAGCCTTAACATCGTTTGCTAATCTGCAAAGTAATCATCCAACCGACCACAACTTCGTGACCAACCCTTCGTAGAACGGGTCTGTTAATAGTATTCCGATCCAATGCTCATGAGTAAAAACTCTGCCATCTAGCAACCACCATCACCAGTTGTCGAGAAAAGTGACAAACCATGCCATACATACATAGCCCGTATCTGTGCCTGCGCCACCCATGATCATTATGCTAACAAAGAAAACTCGACGCAATAATGCAACAAAATATGTTCAGATGTGTGTGTGTCAGAGACTCAATCATATCAGTCAGTGGTGCGAGTTTCCGTTTGCGCCATTGATGCCGTTGGCAAGTAGCTCGTGCCCAACAGTTGATGTCGTCAAGATTTCCGACGTCGAGCCCGGCGTCAAGACCTTGATTGTGCCATTCACGGGAGGCCCTCCTGAAACCATCGACTTTTGACTAGTTGGTGATGAATGAATGCCATTAACAAGAGGAGGGCTGAGGTGGCCATTGACGAGATGCTCCAAACCTTGCTCCTGACAGATTCGGACATAATCCGGGTCGTCTGGGAACACTTGTACTAGCCCACGTCGAGGCACCTTCTTCTCGGGAAATGGCGTGGTGCTTATTTGTGCGCGTTGCGGCATGTCCTCGCCAACAAAAACTCCGTTGAGATAATACTTGCATCGCGGAGCATGTCCTTGGTAGTGAGCAGAATCAGGATCCTGCTTCCACTTCTGACATGTTCCCCATCCCATGCTTTGTGCTTGAGACTCCAAAAGCTCCCGGTATTCAACCTCAAGGTGGATATGACGAAGGTGTGGAATGTTAGGGATAGTATACAACAGATCAGACACCTGACATTATGTTAGCTTCTTTCGCATATGTACTTGCATCGAATTATTTATTTACCTTGACAAAGAACATATCCATGTCGCGGAATTTCTCCCAAGCTTCTTGCTTTAGTCGCCGCTTCATCTCGAAACCTAATTCAGAGGGGTCATCGTCGCCATAGTATTCAGGTAGTTGGCGACCGAGATCCCAAAGCTTGACGTCGAGGAGAGAGTAAAGGCGCCATTCGACGCGCCATAGAGACACCTTGGCCAGCTCGCTAACAGGAGCGCGTTCCCAAGCCGTATCTAGAAAAAGAGATTAGTGATTGCTTGATATTGTGACCAACAGACTTACATCGTGAAAGGTCAAGATCCTTCTCGCCGAGAAGTAGAGCCGCATGAGTGCTGAGGATCCATTGCTCTCGGCCCTCGGGCGTTCCATTGGCTTCTCGTCGAATGGTGTCGTATCGGCAGCCTTGGATTCGCTTGAATTTCTCCGCAAGGCCGGGAAGCTTGGGGTTTGGACATGTGTCAAACCATCGTAGAAGGGGAGGTAGTTTATCGAGGCGGATGCGTTCTTGCTCCTCGCGGAATCGTCGTTGCTCGGCTTCACGTGCTGCACGTTTGCGTTCTTGATCCTCACGATGGGCACGTTCTCGCCGTTCACGCTCCTTGCGCTCCTCTTCCTCGCGCTCACGGCGCGCCTCTTCAGCTGCTTCACGCTCGAGTTGTTCGCGGTGCAACCTCTCCTCCTCCTCGCGCTGCTTACGCTCTTCCTCTTCCTTCTTCTTCCGCTCTTCTTCGGCACGTTGCTTCTCTTCCTCTTCTCGGCGTGCCCTTTCTTCAGCTTCGCGGCGTTGCTTCTCCTCTTCTTCTTGGCGCTGGCGCTCTTCCTCATCCTTGCGCTTCCGTTCGGCTTCACGTTCTTCTTGCTCCTTCTGTACTCTCTCCTTTTCAGCAGCCTCCTTCTTGCGCCTCTTCTCCTCTTCTTCTTCCTCGCGCTTCTTGGCTGCTTCGGCTTCGGCTCGCTTGCGCTCCTCTTCCTTCTTGCGTGCTTCATGCTTCTTTCGAAGCTCGTCCTTCTTCTTGGTTTCCTCCTCGGCCTGTCTTTGCTTCTCTTGTTCAGCCTCCTTTGCCTCTCTGGCCTCCTTGGCTCGAGCTGCCTGTAGTTCCGACTCGGACACGGCTTTAATAGAATCAGCATCCCTCATCTCCACGTCGGTGTCCTCTGACTTGACATGGATCTGCTTTTCGACACTACTGGCTCGATCGGTATCTGCGCGATAAGAGTCGGCACGTTTCTCGCGTTTGTCGTCATCGTGCTTCTTGTGACTAGATTTGGGCAACTTGGAAGAGTCTTGGGGGTTGTTGGATTTTCGGGGTCTCTCGTCAGGCGATAAAGGTTGCTTCGAACGTTTCTCCTTTGTCTCGCCATCGAGACGTCTTCGTTTAGGTGGAACCTCGCTATCATCCTTGTTGCCATTACTTGGTCGGTCAGGGGTGGTGCTAGCACGATGCCTCTTAGTCGATCCGTCGCCAGACACCGACAAGCGGTCCCGAGATTCATCTCTTTTGAGAGCCTTGGTCCGATCATGGTACTTTTCGGACAATTTCTCAACTCTATGTTTGTCGTGTTTGTCGTGCTTGTCCCCTGACTCCTCGTGTCTTGAATCGTGGGGACTGGTTGGGTGATCTTTCAAAGACGAAGCGTTCGATGCCATACTAGCGCGTCGTTGCCGCTCTCGTTCTCCTCGAAGTTCACCCTTTGATACAAGTTTCCTCCTAGGCTTGTGAGTTTCGCCCTCTGATGATACGCCGGCGGCATCTGAATCAGCGTGCTTGGCTTTGAGTTGTTTGTGAGACATGGTTGGGGATAGTTCGCGGTCTGAAACATTGATAGATGGGACGGAATCGTCCTTCCGAGGTCGCCCTGGGCCGCGCTTCGAGCCCTCGTCTCCCTGGTTCGAGATAGAGTTGGATCTTCGCTTCTCCTTGGGACTCGTAAGCTTGGAGGCGGACGACTTCTTCTTTGGTTCTGGACTGGAGAGGTTCCTTTTGTGCTGCCGAGCCTCCTCCTTTGCTCGTCGTGCACGTGAGGCTTTTTCTTGTTGCTCCTGACGCGAATTTGTCTTCTTGCCGCTTCTCTTAAACTCGTCGTAGGCATTTTTCAGCATCTGCTCCTCTTCTTTCCAGTTTGGACCTGCACGATGTCGGGCAATTTCGTAATAAGTTTCGCCTCTATATCTTTGAGTGGGATCGAATCCAGCCTGCTCCAGTAGCAGCTCGATAACTTTAATATTCTCTTGGCCAATTGCTGCTAGTATCGGTGTTGCAAACTCTGGCTGCATGTTAAAAACAGCCTTTGGGTCAGGGTTCGCGCCCCCAAGGCCGAGGAGTAACTGGATGACCAGATCGTGGCCACCTCTTGCCGCAGCAACCATGGCCGCAGGATCATTATATCCTTCCTTGACCTGCAGGATGCGTGCGACAGTTTCCTCATCTCCTCGCCCCGCAGCTTGTCGAAGTGTCTTCTCGTCGAGGGGCATATATAATAGATCATTTCTTGTCTTTGTTGCGCGCACAGTTCCGGCTCTTCGTCCTGCTGCAGCATTTGTCGAGGGCGAGCGACGGGGGCTATCCGGCGCGTGCGAGTCCCTGGCATCCTGATCTTGGTGCGAGTGGTGTTCTTCCGAAGTGCGCCTTCGATCTCCTGCTCGCTTCCTTGCAGCCATGAGGGCGGCTCGAATCTCCTCTGCATTATCTGTCTCGTCGCTCACGCGGTCGATGGGCTCCTCTCCGTTAACGTTGGCCTTTCGGGGGTTAACGCCAGCGTCTAATAATAACTTGACAACGCCAAGGTGGCCGTTGTCGACTGCATCGAGAAGTGGTGTGTCCTTGTCGTAATTGACACAATCCAAATTACATCCAGCGTCGATCAGGAGTTTGACGATGTCTTCACAACCATTAATAGCTGCAATTTGAAGTGGTGTATTTCCGGCATAATCAGCAACGTTCAGATCCTCAGGCCTCTCGGTGAGGCGTGTTTTGGCCCCCTCGTACTCTCCTCGTGCGCAGGCGCGGGCCAGTAATGTCTGGCCGTGGGCATCAAGGTGCTTTTTGTGAGGAGCCATCCTTGCAGGGGAAGCATTCGTGTCGGCGGCAGGTGTCGCCAAAGAACGAAGTTTGGAGCTGCGAGGGTGGGGACTGCCACTGGCGGAGGAGTCGTCGGAGTGATAATCGGCCGAGTGCAGCGGAGGTGGCAGTCGCCTCTTCTTGTGGCCGAGGCCGTTGGAAGAGTTGGAAGGCAGCTGAGAAGAGGCACTCCTTCGGTGAGATCGAGCCTGTGGAGAGATGGATCGGTGTTGTGAATCATGGTGTGACTTTGCCGAGAGAGGCTTGTGGTCCTTCTGGGGGCGACCTGAATCGATGCTGCCGCTTGTTGTTCGCTGGCGCCTGACCTTGCGATTCTCGCCTTCGTCGTCGGACTCGACTTTGAGACTTTTACGTTTATGTGATGTTGTGTTTTCGGCAGGTTTTAATTTTTCGCGAAGAGATTTGGCGGGTCGGGGATGAGACTGTTCAGAGTCGGAAGACGAATGTGGTTCTTGGGCAAAATGGCGACGCTGCTGTTGTCGGTGATGGGGTGGAGACGCAGGTGCAGAGCTCAAGCCACTCGACACAGCTGGATCTTTACCCCGTGACAGCTTCTCGCGTTCGAGGTGGGCCGAGGAAATGCGCTTCTTTTTGACGGGGTTGTTGCCACGGGCATGGATTGACGAGGCCTGCTTTTCAAGTTCTGGGGGGCGATAGCCAGCAGCCTTGATTGAGGATTTGGGGACGTCGGCATCGTTATCAGCATCGGCGTCGCCGTCGCTTTTGTCCTCCTGTCTTACCTTTCGAGCCTTTGACGGGGAGTGGCCATCCTTGCCTGGCAATACGATGGTTTCGGCATCGGAATCGCGGTCTTCAGAGGCATCTTGATCGACAGCGGATGAAGAATTCGCGTTTCGTCGTGCGTCTTTATCCTTGTCCTTCTCCTTGTCTTTGTCCTTGTCGACGGGCTCGGAAGGCTTGGGGCTTACTGGCGGCGGTGTCGACTTTGAAGCATCGGGTTTTGAGTCAGGCCGCTGAGGGGAGTCGCCAGCAGGCCTCGTCTGGTCGGACTGGGCAGCATTCTGCGCATCCATGACATTTACCTGCGAGGACGACTAGCGACTACCACCATTCTGGTGATGATGTTGAAGACAAAGGGTGACGAGGCGATGAATTCGCGCTGGGGTTGCTGCCTGTGTCCTTAGCCAAGAAGAGAAGTGCAACAGTCGGGCGCAACAAGAGGGTAAAACAAAGAGGCGAAGCGAAGACGGGCAGGCAGGCAGGCGCAGTCAATAAAGACGGCGAAATGGGGGCGAAAAACAAGGCTGCGCGAAACGACAGGAGATTGACTGATTGATTCGGTGAGGAGAGTAGAGGTCGGGATGGAGAGGAATCGGGCGGTCGGAGGCGTTAACGATGTTGAATACGGTAAGTAGTAGTAGATGAGTAAGGCGAGGCGAGGTAAGGTAAAGAGAGAGAGAAGTGGTGGTTGGAGGTAGAATTGGGATTGGGATTGCAGGTGGAGGCTCAGCTCAGGTTGGTTAGGTTTAAGCCAGGTTGAGTTAAGTCGGTGGATGGAAGTTTAGTTTGCCGGCGGAGAAAGAAACAGTTAATCGAATCGATAAAGCTGACTGATTGAGAGCGAACAGATAAGTACAGTACAGTGCAGTGCAGTGAGTAGTAAGCCTTGTTTGAGGTTGCAATGCAATAATGGATGGATAACGGCTGTTTTGCCCAAGTCGAGAATGAGTGCGAAAGCGGGAAGATGAGTGCGAGTGTGAGTGAACGAATGTGAGAGAGTGGAAGAAGAGAGAGAAAGGCCATTGAAACCACCAGAGCAAGGCCCAAGCAAGGGCCCCCAGGCTCAAAGACGCGACATGACTGGTTGAGGATGTGGTTCATTCGTACTGTCTTTTAGTGTGTCCGGGTGTGAAGTGCTAGGGCGATTCGATACGGTCAGCCACAGAGTGTTTGACCGCAATTTTGAACCAATCAGTAAAGAGTAACGATTGTCTTCAATTTCAGCATGAAGAAAACAGATGTGCTTCTTGTTGATGGAGCGTGTGACAGTCTGTGCGTGCTACAGTACAGTACCTTTCTTTCATGTCTGGGTGATTCTCTACCTTCACCCACTGGAGAACCCGTTTTAGTGGATTCCATAATTCAAAACCCCCTGCGACAAGGAACGAACTTGAAGATGACACCTTGATGTGATTGCCTCATTTTTGGGCTTGTCCAAGATTGTATTGAACGACTTTAATCTTGCCAGTCCCACATTTAAACTACCAGGGTCCGTCTCTGCCTGGCAAGGATCGAACTTTAACCACTAACAATTCCCTCCGTCGCTGATCTTAACTCGTCCACTCAACATTGAATCTGATCTGATTAATGAGTACATACGATACGATACGCCTGTGCTTTTATTATGAGCTATGACAGTGACAAAATCATGATGGACTCTTCAAAATCAGCCTTGCCAAGCACAGACAAGCATGACATCTTGCTGCCTCCTTCGCTGGAACACGCCAGGATCACCACTTTACCTCAGACGTCCTACTATATCCCCAACTTCATAACCGAGGAAGAAGAACGCGTCATTCTGGACAAAGTATGTGCCCAGGCGACATAAACTGCATCTTCTATTTTGGCTCAACTCAGTCTCTATCTAGATATCCAGTGCGCCCAAGCCAAGATGGAAACACCTTACAAAACGACGTCTTCAAACATGGCCTTCAGATCTTGTCAATAACAAACTCCTCGACGCCCCTCTTCCTGCGTGGCTTCAAGATCCTGTCATATCTCGTCTATTATCAATTCCAACACAAAACTCTGAACCAGGCCATATCTTCGAGAACAGTCCGCACAAGAAGCCCAACCATGTTCTCATCAACGAATATCCACCTGGTATCGGTATCATGCCACACAAGTTAAGTACACATCAAGTGATGTTACTGCTTTTATCTCCCATGCTCATATCATACAGGATGGTTCAGCGTATTGGCCAGTCGTATGCACCGTGAGCCTCGGTGCGAGCTTGTGTCTGAACCTTCATCGCAGCAAGGACGACGGTGCTCTTGATCCTGTACCTGCTTGGAGAATCCTCCAGGAACCTCGTAGTTTGCTCATCACGACTGACCAGCTGTACACCGACTATCTCCACGGAATCGCTGATATTGAAGAGGATGCCGACCTGAGTGTGGATACGGTCGCTAACTGGGAGCTACTCCGTTCCCCTGATGCATACGCCAGTGGTCGGAATGTTCGTCAAACTCGCACAAGCCTGACGTATCGAGATGTCCTCCAGGTTTCCAAGGTCGCAAACAAGCTCGGCATGTTCCTCAAGCGATGAACGACTCAATTTTTCCAGTCAAAACTAGTAGACAGGCGGGATCATGATCCACCGATTGGCCACTTTGTCTGCACCGAACTTGTTCGCATACCATGTCTTGGTACCCTTTGCCGTGCTTCCCAAATTCATGGCCGCAAGCACAACGGCGCTCAAGACGCTCTTGTTGAAAATCTCGCCGGGGGGCGCGGCTACCCACGCAATGGAAAGATACAGAATGCACTCGGCAGTGTAGTGTGGGCAGACTAGGTATTTGAACCACCCTTCAGTTGGAAGTGTGTACTTCTTGAGGCTGGCCAGATGTCTGTGGCATTGGTTTTGCTTGAAATATGCCATAGAGTAGAATACTAAAGTCGATAGCAGCCTTGGTGGAATTCTAAGGGGCTGATTAGGAGAGTCCCAAGATGCCAAAATTGCGCCTATAACTTGTTAACTTCGTCGGTAATCCAGTGTTGCATGTTGATAACGTACTAGAACCTTCAATCCAGACCGTGAGGCCCATCGTAGCGTAGAACGAAACACCAAGTGCCCAGTGGATAACCCACATAGGTGTCGAGCCTGGCTTGAATACGAACAAACTCTCATAAAGTCGTCTCAAGCCCTGCAACGCCATGAGCAGCCAGGCAACATAGACTTGCTCTAGACTCATCGACGGTCCGCCAACTCGGTCCTGCCATGTGACAATACTCCTCAACACCGATCCTTTATTTAAATACTGCCACGCCCAGAAACCTGACAGCGAGACAGAGATGATGTAGAAGTGCAAAAACCACGAGTGAGGCACTTGCCCATATTCTGCAAGGTTCTTCAGAAACGATCGAAAAACTTCAAAGCTCTGGTTCTTGTTGTTGTCTTGTTTCTTTCCGGACTTTCCATCTTTGGGTCTTCGTGGGCCATAGTCCATCAGAGCGCTGCGGACATCTTGGGGGAGGACCTGTAAAGCTAGGACGATAGCTGACGAGAGGACGAAGAAGCTTTGGCACCATTGAGCTGGCGACAGATCTGACACCAGGTCAATTAACTGGTACAGAAGCTCATCCATTGGTATTTATGGGTTGCGGATGCAGGCGGTTCAGAGGGAAGAAAAAGTAAAGGGTATTGTAAGTGAACACGTTCGTGGTTCAAGATAAGGCGTGTTTTGCACAGTGTCAAGTGTGTATAATTATGGGCTGATGTCTCGTTCCCACACTGTATGTAGATGTAAATGTGTAGATGGTTCGCAATTTTGTTGGTATATCTCTGTATAGAAGCTGAAATAGAGTATTACGATTCGATATATATAAATAGGACAGTGCTTATTGTGCATTGTTTTCATTCTTGCGCTGACCCTCCAAGATCCTGTCCGCACATTGCTGAGAGTTTTCCAAACTCGAATTGATCAACACACCGACATTTTCAGCATATCTATTAAATGGCCAAAAGCTCGATATAGCATATATCTGAAGAAAAATACTCACCGATCCCCAGTGAATAAAGAATATACGACTTTATATGGTCCCAAGGGGCCAGCGGGCTTCACAGCAAGCCTGTTCAGCCTACCCTGGAGACACGAGATCTTGGGTTTCTCACTCACAGACCTTGAGAAACTGGATATCAAAGCGAGAAAATGAACAGTATACCCTAACTATATAGCAGTAAATTGAGCACTGGTTGGACGCTGTAGTCACAGCAAGAGGGTTGCTAATCACAAGTCTGCCTCTGTATAGACGAGCACTCGTGTGACTTTCATCCCTAAACCATAT
Organism: Fusarium verrucosum; assembly: GCA_013623715.1. Lineage (NCBI taxonomy): Eukaryota > Fungi > Ascomycota > Sordariomycetes > Hypocreales > Nectriaceae > Fusarium > Fusarium verrucosum. The sequence goes on from JABFFJ010000008.1 coordinate 43,683, forward strand.
ATCACAATGTTTTTCCTGAAGGCATGACCAGAAGCTAATAAAAACTCGGCTTTGTACAAACTTGGTGACTAGAGGAATCGACAACGAATGAGCACGTTCTTCAAAAGTTTATCAAGAGTTCACCGGGAGAGAAGACGTAAGAGTATCAAGACAAAGCAACTTCTGTATAGCGAATGACAGTCTAATCAATAATACAAAACGAATGTGTGTAAAAACATTGAACTCCAAGCCAGTCTAAAAGTAAAAAGTGCAACCCAAACATCCCATCGCCACCACTTTTAACCACCAATCCCCCAAAACTCCAGATCCCCGAGCGTATCGTTTAGACACCAGTACCAAAGTTCTGGCAGCGGTTGCTGAAGTTGACGTTGGCGTTCTCCCACAGGCAGTCGGCGTACTGGATGGAGCACTTGTTCTGGGCAGTCTGCCACTGAGTGTTGCCAAAGAGGTTGAAGAAGCGAGGCTCGATGCCCGACTTCTCAAGTGCACGCTTGTGGAAGTGAGTGTGAGAGCGCTTGTCGAAGTAGTTGCTGGTGTCGCTGCGTCTGTTGAGGGTCTTGCAGCTCTGGACATAGGTGCCGACACAAGCGTTGTACTGGGCCTTGCAGGCGTCGGCACAGGCGCTGGACTGCTGGGTGCGGCGGTAAGAAGAGCAAGAGTTGGAGTTTGTGTTGGTGTAGAGCTTGAAAGGGTTCTGAGTGAAATCGTTCTTCAGATCATTGCAGGCAACGAGAGGAAGCTCAATGCCACCGACGGGGTTGCCAGGACCATAGCCCCAGATGTTGGAGCTGGGCTGCTGGCAGATGTTGGTAGGCTGAGGAACACAAGAGGTGGTAGTGGTAGAAGAAGTGGTGGAAGTGCTAGTGGCAGCGCAAGGATAGACGCTGGTAGTAGTCGAGGGGTTGCTACCGCCGGTGGGAGCGTTGCCCTTGATGCATCCAAGCTTGTTGCAGTTACGGCCGCGAGAGCAAGAGGAAGCACAGTAGCCCTGGACACCGTCACACCACTTGGAGAAGTCGAAGCAGTTCAGAACGCCGGGCCAGCCAGCGTTCTGGAAGCAAGAGGCAATGTTCTTGGCACAGTTGTTGTAAGCGGTCTGGCAGCTGTTCTGGTCCTGGAAGTCAGGGACAGAGGGAGCACACCAGCTACCGCACTTGTACTCGCAGGTGTTGGGAACGACAATAGTAGCAGTGCACATGGCAGGGCCAGTGGTCGTGCTGCAGGAACTAGTGCTGGTAGTGGAAGGCTTGTTTGTGGTAGACTGGACGTTTCCATTGGTAGAGGTAGGGTTGGAGGGACCAGCAGGGTTGGTCGTGGAGGAGGGCTGGCTATTAACAGTGGAAGAAGGGTTAGAAGGACCAGGAGGGGGGTAGTTTGTTGTGGAAGATTGGCCATTTGCAGTAGTGCTGCTGGAAGTGCTCAAGGTCGTGGAAGAGCTGACAACAACCGAGCTGGTAGTCGAGGAGCTGGAGCTGGAGGAGCTGGTGGTGCTAGTGCTAGAGCTTGTGCTGGAAGAGCTTGAAGTAGTAGCAGAAGTGGTAGAGGTAGTAGACGAAGAGACAACGACAGCGGAAGAGACAGGGGCAGAGTTGCTTGGCTTCCAACCGCAAGGCTGAAGAGAAAGCAAATCCTCAGAGACGTAGACACTGAGACGACTGGCTCCACCGCATAGCAGATTCTTGTCACCGTTGCAAGGAACGCTGCAGTCACTAACAGCGGCCTTGACAGTGTCGTTAGCCAGGACATTACCGCAGTAGCACTCACCACCGTACTCGAGACCAGCAAAGGGGAAGCCCTGATCAGCACAGGCAGACAAGCAAGTGGTGGGAGTCATCTTAGAACCATCGATATCCATGGGCCAGGTCAGAGCACGACCCTTGGAGGAGTTGTCAGTGTAGCAACCGTTGGGCTGGTAACCGGAGATGGACTGGACCTGTCCCTGAAGCCAGGTGACGACTCCGCCAAGGTTGGTGACCTTGAAGGTGGGATCCTGCCAGATGGAGAGGGCATTGTCGTTACCACAAGTCTGAGAGCTGTTGCCAGTGCAAGGATAGCTGCACTGGTCGTCAGAGAGCTGAATACCACCGACAGTAGAACCGCAGTAGCAGACACCATAGTACTTGAGACCAGCATATCGGAAGCCGTTACCCTTGCACTCGGCAACACACTTCTCGACGGTCATGTTGTACTGGTTCTGACCGGAGCGGTAGATGAGTGCACCACCCATCTTACCCTCGACACCATCCATATAGCATCCAGCCTGCACATAGGGCTGGAAAGGATCAAGACAGGGTGGGTAGTCGATGTGAGTAGCCTGAGCAATGCCGGCCAAGGCAATAGTCGCACCAGCGACAATGGTTCGAATAGAAAACATGATTTTGTTTGTTGTTATCAAATGAGAGGATCGATAGTTGCAAGTATTTAGTTGTCGAGGTTGCTGTAAATGATATCGGGGACCAGGTGCCTCGATGACGTTGCAAGCAGTCTTTGTCTTTAAAGAGAGTGGTGCCCTAAGCAAGGCAAGTAAAGGAAAGGAAGTTATCCGAAGAAGAGAGTGTGAGAGTAAGCTGATTGCTTGAGAAGCTGCTGTTGGATGATGAGGAAAGATTAGTTATGGCAGGGGAACACGAGGTTATTTATCCTTTGTGCTCATTCCATGACCACCAGAACAAATTGTTCCACCTCTCGGTCAACTCAACGAACTTGCGGTCATACCAGTCATAGACTCAGGAACCGGAAGCCCCGTGCTCGTCTACGATGCCACAAATGCACTGAACGGCATCGTAATGGACCAAGTACGCCGATGAGCCTTCTTGGTGGCATAGCAAGAAGCACTCTTCCTAAACCGGGAACTGTAGACAGGCGCCACAAAGCGTCTAACACATACCGAGCTTGAGAAAAGTGTTGTTCGTTCCAGTTCCACTAGAGGCGAGACTATCCGACACATCTCGGCCGGGTAAGCTCCTCTCTTGCTAAGCCGAGTGGAGGTCATGAGGTGGGCAAGATCAGTCTAGCATAAGGGTGTACCTTGTTGATACTAGCCGAACAAGCGGGAGGCGGAGGGGCTTGATATTCCGATCTTGATACAAACATACGAGTTGAACAAACTTCAAAGGTGAAGCTCAATACACGTGGAGACGCCAAGGGTCCAGACGTGACCGATGGAGGTCAGTTCTTAGAGGCGTCGTTAGGGCCCTGCAGGTCTCCCGTCTGTTCCTGCAGCGGTGTATGCAGGTACACTCCAAGATAATCGGTTATGTCAGAGGCCAGGAACGCGAGACGAGGCCGATGGCTGATCCACTAATGTTATCTGTAATCACGATGTTGGGACGCACCAAACATTGTCGTAGTTTGGTGACATGTTGACCGTAGGTGGTAAGACGCCAGGCTTGTCATAGAAATATCATTAATATCATCATCGTGGCAAGATACCTTAACAGCTTCGATAAGAGTATATCCCTGTAGATCCCTACAGAAGACCCCGTCTTCTGAACAAGATAAACTCGGATCTGTGGCGAATCATATTCAAATTCCCCAGTGGATCATTTACCTTCTGGTCGGATCCTCGGTAAAGTACCAACACCGCGGTAGTATCACCTTGTCTCTGGACCAACATACCTCTGGCTAGCTGGCTCGCGTATTGTGGACTCAGCACTTGCTGGTATTGTGTTGGTCGACCTAATAGAATCTCAATTGGTTACTAATCCATTTTTCACCACCTGGAAATCCATGCCGTGAGGATCTAGATGGCTGAGGTCCGGTCTGGCCGCTCTCTTTGATCGCCGGATTTGGACAAGATTGAAGGATATCGAATACCTTTAGTTTGACAGCTTTTAAGCGATGCTGCTTAGCCGTTCAGCCACGAGAGTTTCTTCCATGAGACCGTCTTTCCTGTTATGGAGAAAGATGTACGAGAAATGTTGATGATATGGCAGGCGTTGTTAAGAAAAAGTCGTGGTAGAGGTGAAGTTATTCTGATGGGTTCTCACGTGACTCGACTTACACGGCTGGGAAAAGTCCAGGGTACGTTCTCACAAACTGATTCAGTCAGCAACACGTAACAAAACCTTGAGCGTAAGACATAAAATAGGTAACAATAAAGTGCTAAAGAGACTGGCTATCAGTTGATACCATTGTGTTGGCAAATTGTCGAAGTGTGGTCAACCGGATTCTCGGACTTGTTCCACGCCCACCACTCGTGTTGATCATCCAACTTCTTACTTCTGGCAAACAGTGTAACGCCTCACAAGAAAATCAATACTCTTTGTACCTCGTATAAACTTTATTGATCATATTCAAACTCAGTTTCCATCAATAAGAACTATTGATCTGTTGGAGAGACCAGTTTCGTTGGTCTTGCAGTTTCAGAATCAACCGTTGAGGTTTCTAAACGATCCCGAGGATCAAGGAACCAAACTTTCACCATAGCACATACAAACGTTCATGCTCATGGATTATTCTAAACTGAGGTTGTGAACTTATACGCACTCGGCACTAAAATATGTGCTATATGAGGAGTAGAAAGGCCTATCTATTGATATTGGTAAATCCGCCTAAAGCCGTGGTGCTCTGAGTGTCAAGCCGAAGCAAAGACCATCTACCTGACTCATGAATCGAACATTTGTATTTCATGAACCTTCTCGAGCCTACGATCATCAGAATGAAATACGATATGACGTGACAGTGGCTTACTATCTAGTCAGGGCAAAAGTTCGTTTACGCCTATCCGTGACTCTTCAAACCTGACAGCCACATCCACATATGAAAACTTGTTCAGGTACGAGGAATGCAAACTAATAAATAGCTGGTCTAGAAGGGTCGTGGCACTTGATTTCTTTCTTGAAGCTGTAAGAAGTCATCATTCGTCTACCTCATGATCGATCTATCCTGTCCCTTAGATAACCAATGAGCTCGACTGTTGAAAAAACGATTGTAACATGGTACTCGTGTGCGCTTAGTCTTGAATTGATTCATACTACTACTACTTTTCCTTCCATGCTACGGAGAACAAGAAACCAAATCCTGAACGCCTGAATCGCAACCCATGCATGTCCGACTGCGATTTCTCTCACCTAACTGCACCGCTCCGCTTATTTGTTCCTCATGTGAGGAGGAACCCACTTGCCAGCTGTTCGTGACGCAGGCAGAGATTCCGCGGGAGGAGCGGGAGACTGCTTTCGATCCTCCTCACCACGGCCAGAGCCACTTCGGTCCATAGGCGGCGCACCACCCCGAGGCGTGAAGCGAGGGGGAGGGGCGGAAGATCCAGCATCAGCTCCGCCACCAGCGGCTTGCTTGGCAGCCTCACGCTCTCTCCAGCTGGGCTTGCCGCCAGCGAGGTTGAGTTTGGGAGGACCACCAGCAGAGGGCCGGTCGTTAGAATCGGACCTCTCAGCAGGGGGTGCTCGAGAAGGAGGGGGAGCATCACCAGCCTCGCGGCCGGCCGCCTCACGTTCTCGCCACTTGCCGGCACCAAAGACGGGTGGTCTTCGGCCCTCGGATGAATCTGTGCGCTCCGGTCCACGAGAGAAGCCTCCAGGCCCTTGAGCCTTCTCGGCCTTGCGACGAGCCAGAGCTTCTTCCTCGCGTCGCTGTTGAAGGGCAGCCTTCTCCAACATCTCTTGACGTTCCTTCTCTCGCTGCTCCTTGAGCTTGGCGAGCTCCTCCTTGCGAGCCTCCTCCCGAACTCGCTGCTCCTCCTTCTCGCGAGCGGCACGTTCTTCGGCCTCACGGAGCTCACGCTCCTTCTCTTCACGCTCACGCTTCTCACGAAGTCGGCGGTCACGGACCTCCTTCTTGCGCTGGGTGATCTGCTTCTCGAGCTCTCGCTCAGCATCGCGACGACGCTTCTCAAACTCATCACGACGGCGCTCGTGCAGGGAGTCACGGAACTCCTCGTACTGAGGCACCAGCCGGCTAAGTCGGTGCTTGAGCTCCACACTCTCCTTGTGTTTCTGCTCAGCATCCTTGAGGGTCTGGGCCTTGACAGTATCGTAGATCTTGCGGTCTTGCTCAATCTGCTTGGCGTAGTCCCCGGACAGCTTCTTAGATTCCTCCTGACGGAATGCACGTTCAAGGTGATCGAGACGCTTGCCAGTAATGCGAAGACGCTCATTAACATCGTTCTTCTCACGCTCCAGCTGAGCCAGCTTCATGGCACGTAGGCGGTTGCTGTCAAGATTGTCAAGGTCCTCCAAGTCAATGTCGATAGCCTTGTCACCCATCTTGAGATCAGCAATCTGCTTCTTGAGTTCCTCCTTGCGAACGCGGTCACGCTCAGCCTTGAGACGCTTGGCCTCACGCTCCTTTTGCTCATTGGCAAGTCGCAGATCCTCAGCCTCCTGGAGAGCTTGCTCACGGAGTCTCTTCTGGCGGGCGTTCTCCTTCTCCTTCTTGGCCTGAATCTCGGAAGCAACCTCCTTGCGCTTCTGGATGAGATCCTTTCGCGAAAGAATATCAAGGTGCTCCTGCTCGGCACCAGCCTTGGCGCGAGCGAGGGCAGCCTCACGAGCCTCGATGCGTCCCTTGTTGAAGCTGGGGTCAACGTAGTGGCATGTGGTGTAGAGAGACTTGGCGAGGCGAGTAAGCTGGGAACGGACAATCTCGGAGGGAGTGCTCTGGAGACGCTGGACAGTGCCGGTCTCAGACTCAGCAGAGCCAGCAGAAGAACCACCATGGCTAGCCTTGGAGGAAGAGAAGACGTCGTTGTCGAAGCTCAAAACACCAGTGGCATGGGCCATGCGGACGGAGAGGTCACCCTTCTTGTTACCGTTCATGATGAACTTCTCGATAGTTCCACGAGTAACTTGATAAGGCTCGGGGAACTGGGCCAGGCTCTCGACGAAGGACAGGTCAACAGTCTCGTAGACCTGGGAAAGCTGCTGGAACAAACGGGTAAGGATGACCTGCTGGAGAGGGAGGATGTACTTCTCCATCTCAGAGTCGGCGCCAATCTTGGTCAGGATAGGGGAGATCTTCTGGCAAATGGACAGAGGGTGGAAGTCAACCTCAAGGATCTCGTAGAGCTCCCGGATCTCAGGGCGAGCACGCTGAAGAAGAGACTTGGAAAGGGCATCACGGAAGAGTCTGGCGCGAGTAGGAGCCTGAGACATTCCGAGGAGGTGAGTCAGACGAGAGTTCTTGTTCTTCCTGGCCTCGTCGAAGTCAACCATGGCACCACGAGATCGGGAAGTGCTGATGACGGGAATGGCGAGGGCAGAGAGCACAACGAACGAAGCGGCCTTCTGGAGCTCAGCCTCGGAGGCAGGGGGGTTATCAGCCTTCTTGCCCTGTCCAGTGGCAACCAGAACAGAGGATTGACGGAGAAGGGTGTAGTATCGCGACCAAGCAGCGGCGTGGAAGAGGTAGTTCTCGCCAACAAGGAAAATTCGGGTGAGCTTCTCGTAGTAGTTGGCCATCATGACGTTCTTGGGAGGTCGCTTGCTGAGGCTAAGGAGGGTGTGGACATCCTCGACACTTCGGAAAGCCTCCTGCCAGAGCTCGAGCTCAACAGCGACATTCAGCTGTTGGAAACGGGTCTCAAGGTGTCGCTGGAGAGTGTCGGGGTCGCTCAGGTTGATGGCGTGCATCTGAGAAGAGTACTTGGCGGCGGTCTGAACATGGTTTCGGAGCAGCTCGCAAAGACGGCGGAACTCGGTCTTGCGGGTGTACTTGAGGCAGAAGTCGAAGGCCTGAGTGGCAGTGCTCTGATAGAGAATCTCGAGACGAGCATTGTTTCGGAGGATGTCAAGGACAGTTCGGTAGGCCTCCCAGAGGAACTTGAGCCAAGGAGTGACGATAGCTCGGTCGGTTCGGTCTCGGGACTGCTCGCCGGAGACAGTAGCGAGGAGGATGGACTCTGGGGTCTCGGTGGCCTCGAGGTCGTCGATGTTGGAGGTGCCGGCAGTAGCGTCAATGCTCTCCTGAACTTCGTCGGCCTTTTGCTGGGCGGCAGTGACCTTCTCAACCGCGAGTTCGATGAACTTCTTAAGAACGAGCTGCAATGCACGTGTTAGCGGAATATCTCAATGGCAGCCCGCATGCAGCGTGGCCGACATAGGAATGAATGGACGTACCTCGATGGTAGCAATATTTGTGTTCTGAGAAATATTCTTGTATTGATAGAGGGCGTCCTTGGCAAGCTTGCCCTTCTTTTGTTCGACGGAAAGTTCGACGAGGAGGAGCATCACAGGCTCCAGCGACATAATAGGGACATTTCGGGAGCGCTTGTTGGTGATGTGCTCATGCAACAGGGTCAAGGCGGCGGAGGCCTGGCCAACGCCGATGAGTTCGTGGGCCCTCTTGAGAACATTCTCGGGCTTTTGGTGCGGCGGAGGAGGCTATCGAAAACTTCAAGTCAACATCACGGCGGGTTTAGTGTGGAGGAGGGGTAAAGCGGGAGTGAAGATAGATGGGATAGGGTTCCGAGTCACGACAATCGGGACAAAGAAAGAGAGGTATTCGACGTACCATGCTGGGCAACCTCCTCTAGATATAACTTGACTGAGAGAGGAGATTTGTTGATAACGATCCGAGATCGATCAGCCGGCAGTGGGGGAGGTGAGCTGAGGAATTCGACCGACCGGCACTCGTGATGATGTTGCGACACAGGTTGAATTTTTCGATTTCTGTGTGTGGCCGCTACGTTGCGAGGAGGGGCTACGGTCACGCTTATCTAAGCGGCTGTGGTTGTGGCCGTGCATTGTGGCCGTGCACGGTACCAGCCGCATTTCGTTGGTGAGGTGAGTGTCTGGTATCTGAGCAGTTTGAGGAAACATTCCAAGAGGATATGAATTGTTTTGATAGAAATATATATCAAGATACATCATATCGCCAGGGATGCTCTGAAAACAGCTGGAACAGTCTTATTAACAACCAGCTTCCGTATTGAGTGAATGCAAACCTACTCATCTCATAGGATCTGGAGACTGGTCTCACGAGGAAGCCTGAACTTTGTCTAATCATGCTATAACCGTTGTTATCTGATTAAGCTGCCCTAATTATCCGACAGTTTATTGAACCTTTTGGAAAGATAAGTTCTGGAGTCTTGTATGGCTATATAGAGAGCCAGAAGCTTTGAGGCCCTGCCTAAATCACAGTATTAAAAAGTATCTTGAACACCAAGAACATGTTATTTCCTGTGTCTTTCGTACCATAAAGAGACCATAGGGTCTCATACTCTCATACGCAGACATCTGTGTGATGAGATATCCTGTAAAGAATAATGTTGTAGGTGCTGAGACACATTAGTGTTAAGGAACGTTCTTCAAGGTGAGTGAAATTAGAGATATGCGATTCTTAGGCATTTGCTCTCGTCAGGAATGCGGCATAGGATCGTTACTCAAGCTATTCTACGGCTTGAGACTGGATACAGATGAAACATATATATACATCTTCATAAAGCCACACAAAAGGAATTGGCTATGTATAAATAATATGCTTCTGCATGGGGCCGGAGTTCTGGTACTGCTTCGATCACAAGACCCCGATCAATATAGACCCTTGCGAATGGCGTCAGATGGACCCAACCGGATGGTGTTGATCGTTCGTTTCACGAGTTCTGATATTTCGCAGCAGTCATCAAAAGGTAGGTACGGATGCACATAGCGAGCAGATGATGGTAGTAATCCGGCCAGGGGTAAAAGCAGGTACCTTGACCGGGGATCGTGCGAGAATGCCGAATGCACTGCGCCATGTCAAAGGAGAGATGTACCATACAACTCGCAGTAATCAGCCCACAAGCGGAACTGGCTACGAATTTGATATGGGGAACTGAGAGACTCATTCTCGACTCGAGAGGCGATGCACGCTCTTGATACGAAATGGTTTCACTCTTTGGTGAGTGTTAGTACCACTTATGTGAGGCTATCGCAAGCCCCAGCTCGAATGCAACAACTCACAGCAATTCGAAACAGAACACAGCTGCCGTGGAGGGCTACACAGCCCTCGCTGAGCCTGCAACTCCGAGAAGGACCAGGTATCACGGCTGCTGCGCCGTTACCCAAACCTTCAGAGGAAATCCTGTGTCGCCAAGACGGGTCTCATCTTAATTACAGACGCGCTTAGGTAGTCGTGGTAGCAACATTGTGGATCTCGTTGGCTCATTTTAGTAGTCTTGAACTGGTCTAGCAATCCAGGTTTATAATGAATAATGGATACGCAGTAATTAATAAGAGAGAAATTATGAATAAACGACTCGACGCGTTGTTGGGTTGGGTTGGTTGTTTCCATGTTTCGGATAGCAACATGTGATGCAGAGCTGATTTGTGTTTGAGGCGATTGCTTTTGTTCTCCACTTCATCCGCAAAAAGACTCGAGAATCAACTGTTTCTCCTAAAAACAGAAAAGGCTGCCCCTTTATGCATGCAGGCCACTACTGCAGCGTTCCGAGAGCGGGAAGTGACAGAAACAGAGGCTCTAAGCGTCTCGTTTCGAACTCGGTTGGGACAAGAAAGCTAAGGTAATGTACATTGGAACGGGAATGGGCACTTTGACGCACACAAGCAATACATACTCTACACATTACCTACTCCGTTCCTCCCGCCCGCTCGCTCCAGAAAAGAAAAATAGACGTTGATCAAGTCCAAGCTTCAACAGCACAGTCCAGCCGGGTACGGAAACACTACCCTAACGAAAAAACAAAAGAAAGAGAAAAACAAAGGCCGAGCAACTCCTGATCCCCCCCAAAAAAACTCGTCTCGTTTCGTCTCGTCTCGGCTCTCTGTGAGCTATGAACCGAGGATACGACAGTACAACAACAGTCCGTCCCGTTCACAGCCTCTGTGAGGCATGTCTTCCCGCTTTTGCCGAACTGACCAAAGTTTGACGATGCTGTCTATCCTTTTTTGTGGCTTTTGTCCTGATCTCATCCAAGATACTGACAGATAGGCTAATAATTAACGCGACAGATTGATCGCATGTCAGCGTCATTCAACCGTCTCTTCATCACCCTCACCACCAGAAAGTATCAGAAATTGACACGGTTTTCTCCCACACTCACCCAGCCTTTGCCTTTGCGCCTCCTCATAATTTCAGACGGGAGGCAATATCAAGTGCCTGTAGCTTTGCACGCAGGCTAATAATAAGATTGGAAGCCTGAACGTAAACGGATTGGACTTGGACTTGAAGTCCAGGAGGCTTTCGGGGCCACGGATCCGTAGCCAGCCCCACTGCGGCCAATCACGCGAGTTTCTGGCTCAGTTGAAGTCCTTTTTCATGGATGCTTGTCTGGTGTAATAATAACAAGAATAATTACTCCGTAACTCGCCAGAGCAGATCAGGAGCTGGGCTGGGCTGGACTCGATGCTTTCAACGGGTTCATTGTGAGGCTGCAACCAAAAGAAATCTAAAAATGCGACAAAACTTTATCGACATGTCCCATTCTCTCATCAATTGGACCCCATTGGATGTCCAAAGTGATGCATTCTGTAATCATGTCTCGTCTCCTTATCCGTCTGTACATGTCCCCTTGATCATGGCATCAGCCCCTAGCAAGGTCCAAGGTCTTTCTGGACGGGGCCCCCCAGCAGCTCCTCCCCTAAGGTACCTACCCCCAAATTTCAATGCCAGGTACAAACAGCTTCAGGTGCACGAGCCACCGAAAGAAATCCGCCTAAGAAAAGCCCCCCAGACAAGAACGGGATTGTCGAACGTTGACTGGTCCATTTTCGTTCAAAGTGACTCCACCTCACGATCTAAGCCAAGCTAGGCCTAATGCTGGTGCTGGTGCTTCCCGCGACTTGGACCTGCTGCTGGCTTTGGATTAGGTAGGTACCTCTCTATAGCTCGGGGGTTTCCACTGCTGTGCAGGCAGTTTCCCCCCCTACCATCCTTCCTTCCCCCAGCCCAGCCCAGCCCAGGCAGGTCATTCCCATCACATTCTCGCTCGCTCCTGCTACTAACTTCACCAAACCTTACTTACCTTCCTTCCCTTTTGCCTTTCCACTTCCACTTTCACTTTCCCTGGCCTCGACGACCGGACCCTTTTTTCTTCTCCTTCACACCCGTTTCAATCCATCATCGTCTTCCGAATACCTTCCCGACCGTCGATCTCTCATTCTCGTCCGCGTCCTCGACGACTGCTTCACCAGCTCTGACTGTCATCGTCTCTCGAGCCCGACTCTCCGTAAGTCATTTCCTCTTGGCGACCGAGCCCTCCTTGTCATCGATCGCGATTAGGGGCAAGCGACAATGGTATCTGGGTGCTATGTTTAGGAAATCGGATTTGGTCGAGCCAACCGAGTGACCGACGATACTCCCTTCGACTGGCTCCTCGCGATGGCTCACTGAGACAAATTCGATTGACGCGATTTGCCCATGTGCCTCGATCCGCCTCATGTCGCAATGCCTCTCGATCAACGAAATCACTCCCGCAGCTTGCTAACATTAGATATTGTCAGTTCTCAACGTGTTCGCGTGCCTAATCGCCGTGAATCTTTCACCAAAACCGCTGTCACTTCGCCCACCTCGGCACCCCGTTACAAGATGCCTCAGTACACTTCTCGCGATGTCGGCGACCCTTCCCAGATCAAGAAGAACAAGCAGTCAATGGCCGACCTCAAGCTTCGACGACTAACTGAGCTCAACAACCGCCTGCGCGAAGATCTCGAGCGAGAGCGTATTCCCGTTAGCACAGCGTCAAAGAGGTGAGTAAATCGTCTTGATGTCGCATCGACGCGTTCACAGTTACTAATATCGCAATAGCATCATCGCCTACTGCAACGGCACTCGGGATTACATGGTTCCCTCGGTCTGGGGCGCTGTCCCCAAGGGCGAGGACCCCTATGCGCCCCAACAATCTGGTGGCTGCTGTGTGGTCATGTAATACAGTCGTGATAATATTTTTCTCTTTTTGTTTTGTACCGGTCACCAAAATCAACAGCTACGCAATGTCGACAATGATCCAGCGATTTGGAGGAGGACCGCAGTCAATTTTGATACGTTTGTGACGCATTTAAGGGGAGTAAATCAAGGAGATCCGAGTATGGAATACTCGGATAATGGAGGCTCATTAAGCCCTGGATACCGACGCGCCTGCGAGCATTACCACAGCGACACCACGACAGTCATTTGGGAAGCTGTGGGGGAGCGGCTGGTCCTATTGACGAAGCGATGCGATGCGCGAGAAAGAGGGAGAATGCCCATGCCTATACCCATAGGATCCAGCTGTACTTGTACTGCAGGGACCCAGATCGAGATACCCCGGAATACTATTTGAGCGGGTCGAAGAAGCCAACAGCGAGAGCAAGGGAGCTATAGTTGGACGGGAGGAGGCTTGACTGGATTGGACTGAACTGGATGAGGGCGATTTTTAATTTTGTCTCGGCGCATGTTATGTTTCTTCCTGCTGGATGGGACAAGGATGTTGCTATGAGGCCTACTTTTACGTACGATAAGGGGAAGGGAGAGGTTGAAGTGAAGCACCACTACCACTGGTCTGGGTCTGGGTCTAAAGAAACGGTTTATGGATCGGGCTCTTGCGCGAATGTAATAATTCCCCCTTTTTTCACCAATTTTTTGTTATATCGAGGAATCGTTACCGTCTGATGTCGTGTACGTTTCCGAAGCCAATATACTTTCTGTTTTATGATTTGACGACTCTATTCTTCCATATACAAATGAAGCATTATATTGGTATTCTAGCTTTATATGCTGCCTGACTCAATACATTCCGCCCCTAGGTATATCCTAGCACTGCCTATTTGTCCTTTGAAGGCTACATAACCTTAGAATTAACTGCACCAGCCGTTTTCAGGCTCAACGACTATGCCCTCCGACCCCACCCGATCAAGTTCATATTGTTTGCTTTTCACTAACTATGAGGCATATATGATATACGTAAGACAAAAAAAAGCATTGAGTAGGTAATGACACGTAATGCCATTATAACCTAATACAAATGAGATCATTCAACACCAAAACCAAAAGGTTATATCATTTAAACCTGTTAGACAAGAGAGTTATCTATTCGGGCCGTTCTTTTCAAACAATGAGGCTGAGGGTGAAATGTAAGGCACAACATGACGGGCGGGAGATGCACAGGGTGGATCGATCACCTGCGTCGACCGCGGGGCTTACATATGGGATTATGACTGGATATTACTCAAGTATGAATTGTAACCTACCTAACAGTTGGAGGGGTAAAGAGCTCACTCACTCATCACTCACTCATATCTAATCCACTCAATCGCCACTAACAGATACCGCCGAGTTGTTGTGAAACCCAAGCCTTGAACCCCAACGCCTCACAGCGAGAAAAAAAAAGAAAAAAAGTCAAAATCCAGAACCAGACGTTCCCGGAAACGACTGCATAAATCTCAAACAAGAAAAAGAACCATGGCGTCGACGCAAACGCCTCTTCCCCGCGTTTCCATCCAGTTTTGCACCCAGTGCAAATGGATGCTACGAGCTGCCTATGTAAGCCTACCTATTCTCTATGGATTGGAGTCGCTTCTCTAGAAATAGGAATAAAAGTACTGACATGCCCAGTTCGCTCAAGAACTCCTCTCTACATTCTCAACAGCACTCGGTGAAGTCGCTCTCCAGCCTTCCACGGGTGGGACATTTATAGTGACAATCACACATCAAGCACCTGGTGCAGAGACGGCTTCTACAAAGACCCTCTGGGATAGACGTGAAGATGGAGGATTTCCTGAGACTAAAGAGCTCAAGAGGAGGGTGAGAGATGTCATTGAACCTGGAAGAGATTTAGGTCATGTAGATAGAGATCATGGGAAGAAGAAGGATGGGGCTGCCGAGGAGAAGCCAGCTGAGACGGGGGAGAAGAAGTGTGAGGATTGTCAGTAGATAGATGATTACCTGCCTATCTTTGCTTAGGGTTCATGATGGCTTGTGCTAAGGTTGGATGAATGCCATCCACTCACGCATTGGAATTGAAAACGCCACCAGATGAGACTTGAGCAAAGTCCTCCATCGTGTATAAATAGACACACTAAACTTGAACGACTGGCGGAATGTCGACCAAGGAAATGACTGACTGCTCCTATAATTCACTCACAGTTTTATAGTCATCTCTTTTCGATCCTCGAAACTCAAGTTCCATGATTGCCAGCCAAAATACTACAACACAACTTTTCACAATTCGTACAACAATTACCATTCGTTCTAGTATCTGAATCCTCTTCACTTCCACCCTCATCAAAACAAGCAATGCTTCCACTCCCTGCCCTTCCCACCAAATCCATCTAAAAGCACAAAACGTATACAGAGGTTGCCCTTGAGCAACGAATAAGACCGCACAAACCTCGTCCATGAAATGCAACATGACCGTTAAAAACGCTCCCAGCCAGACAGATTAGTCGTCGTCGATGGATTATCCTCATCATCACAAGATATCAGGTGAGAGAAATATCAGCCTCTCGAACTGCCTATGTCCACGGGCCAGCCTACGCGGAGCAGACAAATAGCAAATGAGATCGTCTGTCCCGTGGATCATGGATGCATGGAATCCGAGAACTGTATGTATGCGTGCGTGTGCAACTCAAAAAACAAGTTTTGTCAATGTTTTATCTGTGGAGCTAAGAAACAGCCGTTTGTCGTTATCAAGTTCGCATATAGGCATTAGAGACGATTCGGGTTTCGCAAAAGTCAGCGTCGCGGTCCGGCGCCTCTTCTTAAGTTCCGTCACCCTCCCAGTGAACCAACATTCCCTGCCACTGCTGGTTGGTGGCAAGGCTAGCTGCGAGACGGCCGATATTGGGGGTGCGCTTCGATCGAGACAAATCTCGAGTCGATTCGTTCGTTCTTCGTCGCGGTGGTCGTCCACCTCAGTCGAGGCCATCATCTAACGTCGGCCGAACCTGTTGAGAGCAAATTGTTGGTATAAATTCTTCACTTCTTTATCTTGCGGGGAGAGTTGATTGGCCTGCTTGTGCTGCCAGGGGCGTTTTTAACATACTTTTGTTTCTTTTCAGCGGGTTTCAAGATCTGTGAGAGAAATCGTTAGAATCATAATATCAACGTCATTGGTGGTGAATCTCACCTGGAAAGAACACAACAAGCTCTCGTCGACGCTCATCATCGCACCAGCGTTATCGAATTCTCCACAGTAGTTGGGCGCACTGAATAGTGTGACCAACTGGCGCTTGGAGAAGAATTCGTAGCCATCCTCAACAACCTGGTGAGCTCGGCAAATAAGGTCCATATCGTGTTTCTGGAGGAAGCGTGAGACAACATCGGGACCAAATGTGAAAGAGACACCACGGTCATTTTCGCTCCAGCCAGTAATGTCCTTGTCGGGATCAGACCACAGAAGATCGCAGAGAAGACCGCAGTCGGGAATCTGGAGATTAGTCAGTATAGGCCACTAGAAAACAATTTGCGCCTCAGGCTTGGCACAGCCAGCTTCACTCACATCAGTAGGGCGCATAACCCGGCGAATCTGCTCCATGGAGTTCAGATCGGGACTCAGACCGCCATGCATGGTGAAAATCTTCTCGTCGATGATGGCGGCAATAGGAAGGCAGTTGAAACAATCGGTGAAGGTTTTCCACAGCTTAATGTTGTAGCGACGCTTGCACTCATCGTAGAAGCCATAGATACGGTTGATGGAGGCGCACTCGTGGTTACCTCGGAGGATGAAGAAGTTTTCGGGGTACTTGATCTTGTAGGCAAGGAGCAAGCAAATGGTCTCAAGAGACTGCTTACCTCGGTCGACGTAGTCACCGAGGAAGAGGTAGTTGGCCTCGGGAGGGAAGCCACCGTACTCGAAAAGTCGGAGGAGATCGTAGTACTGTCCGTGGATATCACCGCAGATCTATGAGGAGCGCGGGCAAGTCAGCAAAACATTCTCTTGCCCAGGACACAGCAGCAGAAGCGCCGGGTCCCCAGACCCACTTCTCCAACCGAGGCGGCCAGAATAATGGCTAAAAACATACCTTGATAGGAGCCTCGAGTTCAAGGAGAATGGGCTGAGAGATGAAGATCTCACGAGCCTTGGTGCAGAGGTACCGGATCTCGGCCTCGAGGAGCTGAACTTGCTTGCCAGGGCGGCTACCTCGCACCTCGAGTAGCCTGTCGATTATAGAGTCGAGGTCGACCTCGTGTTGGTCTGCCATGTTGAGAGAATTTGCTGGCTCGAGTGTGCCCGCAGCAGAGTTAAGGGAGGGTCGCGTGGGGGAGAGGAGGAGGAGGAAGGGCGGTAGACAAGATCGCTAATCAGAACAACTGCGGGGGTACTTGTCGAGCAGAATATGATACCAGATCGATGCACTTCACAAAACCTGGCCGAGTCAGCCGGTGAAACCGGAAGTAATAATAAGAGACTTGATAAAGAGAGACAGAGGGAAAAAATAAAGTGAAAAAAGGTGTCCAAACTCGCAAACGCCGCAACCGACAAAAGGGTGGAAAATTTGACGATGGAGGGTATGGGATGGATGAATGGATGGATGGACGGGATATGAGGCAAAAGACGTGTTTGATTTGCGTTGCGTTGCGTTGCGATGGTGGAACAACGAGGGGGGTCAAGTCCAGTCACGTCCAGTCCAGCCCAAGAAAAATTGGAGGGGAGAAGCCGGACGGACAAGCATGGAAGAGGGCTGCTGCAGCAAAAGTGCGGGAGGGGAACAAGAGGGGAGACGAGACGAGGCGGCGCGGAGCGGCGAGCAGAGAGCAACGAACGAATTGTATGGGGCGCACTGCACCGCCAACCAGCGCCAACGCCAAAGGTACTGAACTGTACTAAACTTACCCGCGATGGGATCACGTCTCCAAATAGAGTGGAGGGAGAGTTGGGTTTGTGCTTTTCCAAGATCGAAAGCGGAGCGAGCGAGCGAATCAACAGAATGATCGTCGATATGTAGCAAATTGAATCGTCGGTATTTGATTTGCAGCAAAAAGAAGCAATCGGGTCACGTTGAATATTATATGGGGTGAAAACAGTCGTCGTCGTCGTGGTTGCCGCAGTGGGCCACCGACTTTGGTTGTTGATAGCTGTACCAGAAAGAAACGAGGTAGGTAGGTAGGTACAGGGCGTCGTCAGAAAAAAATGAGAGGCGAGCCAGATGGATGCCAGATACTAGAAGCCAGAAAGGAGATGGATACAAAACACCGTCAGCGCGAGCGAGTTTTTTTTCTGTTATCCTCGTCCTTTGGTCAACTAGGTAGATAGAGATTGCGTCAACAATATGTGACGCTTCGTCGCCTTTGTAGGATATGTGGAGCAGAGAGCAGAAAAAAATAGCCTCTGTGTCGTCGGGTTTTTGAGATGAGAAACAATGTTCTCGTCGCCGTTTTTTAAAATTATTTTATTTTAATCGCCGTGTGGTGTATTGTATTGTGTTGGGGCAGCAGCCAAAGCGGGCGCGCGCGATCAGGGAATTTGGAGTCGGGGGAGTAGGTAGGTTGTGTTTTTTTTGGACGGAACGCGGTGGTTCGTCGGTCGTCGTCGTCTGGGGCCAAAAGAAAATGGCGGTTTGTTAAACAAAGCGGCTCGTCACGAAGATGGGCGGCTCGAGTATATTCGCAGAGCGTGCGTGTTGGCGATGATGGGCTAACGGGCACGTCGTCGGTCGTCGTCGGGTTGAGTTGAGTTGAAGGGTTGAAGGTTTTCCTCCTACTAGCGGAAGGGGGAGGGGGAGTTTTTTTCTCCCTCTGCTCTGACACTCACTCACTCACTGACTCCCTCCCACTTCTGAGACGACTGAGCTGACTTGACGCTTGGGCTCCCTACTAAGGTACGGACATACACTAGACGGACGGTACCTGCCCTGCAAGACGCTAACACAGGGCCCGGATGTGAGTCTGGGCTGGAATGGATGGGACCGGGACTGGGACTGGGGGATGTGACGGTGCTGGGACCGCTGAGCTGTCGCTAGTTTTTTAGTGGGAAGCCGCTATAAATTGCACTGAACCTCCCTCCACCTACTCCATCGCATCCATACATCCCGTCGCGTCCGACCTCAGAGTGGTCCATTCGACGGGACGAGTACCAACCAACATCTGTCTGTCTGTCTATATATGTACAAACAACAAAAGACTGGAACGCAACTCATCTTGAACCTTCCGAGCCCCTCTTCGGTTACTCTATTTCTCGTCATCCTGTGTTACTTTGTCTTGTCTTGTCTTGCCTGTCTCGCTTGCTTGGCTGAAATCACCGTCTCATTTCCTTCTCGCGATAAGTCTCATTTGCTTGCTGCCCGTTGGGTTGGGTGCCCAGGTACGGATGGATACCCTCACCTTACCTTACAATCACTTTCTTGTGATGCCCGGCCCTAACAAAAAAACCTTGATTCATTTGACAAGCAAGCTTCGCCAGGGGAAGCTGATTCTTTCCCGTCACTAGATAAAAGGGGGCGTCTCAACTCTAGAGGATCCTGCATAGGTAGCGTTAGCGACCGGATTCGTCGGCGCTTAAAACTAGAGCAACAATGAATGGAGTCGTCGTCTCCAAATAGATTCATACGAATACTAAAACTAAACTTCCATCAGTTTCATGGTTCGGCTTTTTTTAGTATTGGCCCCGTCAGTCCCGGCCGAGAATCTTCCTCTCCCTCCCTTTATTAGCCAGTGACCTTCGCAATACGAGAGGGAGATGCTGTCGCGTGCGTTACGGATATGAAGAGCTGATTCGACATGAAGCCCATCAACAACAGGGGGCCCTCAATTACCGGGATGGCGAGACAAAGATAGGCCCGCAAAGCCAGATTGCGATCGAGTACGTAGCATCCATTCCATTCCAGTTGATAATTAATGTTATGGCATAGCTAAGCTACAGTTTTTGGCTCCATACTTAAAAGTAACACCATGGGATTGCTTAATATTGGGCATACATGGCAGCCACTCGCTCGACCCAAGGCAACAGGCACATGTCCTTCCTCTGCTGCAGCATGTTGATCTGATGCCTTTCAACCCCTCTGTATGGACGATCCAAACCATCGAGCTCTGCAAATCAAGGACCCAGTGCATATGTAGCTCTGCCTGCCAAGCTAAACTCAGTTCAGAAGAGGAGAAAATAATGTTGGATGCTCCGATTTAACCATTCATCCCACGTAAGCTCGATGAGTGTGCTAACAATCTAGGTTTCACGACTTTTTGCATACTCTGGTGACCAGACGCATCAAATATCAGAATAGATACCGAGATGCTTATTTCCGTGTTACCCAAACCCTCATAAAGAAATTACCTAGCTTACCCAAAACCGTTCACCGGTCACTGACCTCCATCTCAGCTGTACATATGTATTGCGTCAAGACACCGTGCCCCGCTTAGACACCCGCCGACGGCAAAGCAATGGAAGCAAACGAACGAGTGTGGTTAGCCTCATACATATCCCGATATTAGCACCTTGACTCTATTCTCACGTGACATCATATACTTTACTTCACCATCAACACCACTAACAGACTAGAAGATATCATACATATCAAGCTAGGCATGCCATGAGTTGCTGTTTCTCCACTATTGAGCCATTGCTCACTAAACTGGTCGACGCTGATCAATAATCAAGCACTCTAAGCACAATTGGAACAGGATACGTCTTAAGAATTAGGTAGATAGAACAGCTCATAGAACTCACTGCTGATACCAGCTTGAATAATCCACGATCATTAATCTTGTACATTTATATCATATCCCCTTAAACCATACACACCCTCAAAACAACAATCCATGAACTGAACTGAACTGAACTGATCCCTCCCATTCCCATCCATATTCCATATTGGAGATCCTTTGCCAACGCCTTTTCCTTTCCATGATTCTTTCTCAATAAAGAATTAGCCCCCGATAGTAATCTGTTTTCCATCCTGCCCTTGAACGCCAAGCTCAATAGTGCATCTGTATGGCCCTTTATACTCTCGAGAAATAACAAAAATTCCAAGCAATTAAAATCCCCCTTCGTGATAAGCCAGCCCTATGCTGCACCTATACGTTGGGCTTTCTCCTTGTTGATGTCCTCCGCTTCTTCGCTTTACTCGCTCTGGTCTTACCACCCATGGGTTCCTCTTCATTCTTCACTTCTGCCTCCACTGCGACAGATGTAGCAGCAGCATGGTCAACATCCATGCCCAACCCCTTGAGTTCTTCGTCGTCAAGATCTGTAAGATCCTCGCTGAGCATGCGGACGGCATCCCTCCCGGGCCAACGCTCCTCGAGAACTGATGTTCCCTTAGGATCATGCCCCTTGAGGTACCAGAGTATTCCTCCATCGGTAAGAGGGTCCGCCGGCTCTAGTCCAAGACTGCCGTTGGATTGGGGTGGCGTAGGAGGCCCCGACTGTACTAGTTGAGGCTTTGACACATATCCATCTGTGTTGGGAGGCGTGTCGGATGATTCGACAGTGTTGGGCAGAGACTCATGTTTCTCGGCAGCACTTGCGTCTGCAAGATCAGAAGTATCGACGTCAATGTTGGTGCTGACCTCGATATTTCCGCCATCTGAAGTGGTATCCATTGCATCTCCCCCTTCGGTTGAACTAGCCTTGACTGTGATTTGAAGCTCGGCATCCACCATGATAGTGTCGTTGGCTTCATCAGAGAGATCTATGGGTTTGTCTTGGCTTGTCGCAGTCAACGGTCGAGCATCCACGCTTCTGTCGATAATGTGCTCCAGCTCCTTCTTCAATCCCTCAAATGGCTTTTGAGAGATCTCTGATTCAACCTGTAAAGCTATCTCGAGAAATGGCTGAACTGCCTTCAATATGCGCTTTCCAAGCTTGCGTCGTTCCCGGATATCCGAAAAATTGTTTTTCACAGGTGACGCATTAATGGCTTCAGTTTGAGTTGCAGTTGTAGCTGAGCTGGGTGGTGGTGTCGTAGAGATGCCAGTACTGATGATCTCACAAATATCCACAGCAAAGGACATTACTGTCACATAGTATCGAGCGTTTATGCGAGCTTGGAGTTTATCAAAGCCCGTCTTGAAAAGATCTTTGTCCAGCCTAAAACAGTTAGTCGATATCGGTTTTTGAGGGATGATTGTGCTTACGATATCGCCCTGTCAACAGCAGGATTAAGAAGTTTTGCGACAGGAAAATAACACTCGTCCACAAATTCTTGTTCGAGCTCACCGGAATCAACCTTGATTTGCTCTCGCTCAACAAGCTCAGTCGCAAGATGTTTGAGCTGTTCCAGTTCGCTAATCAAGCTTTCAGCGAATTCGATGCGTCTGGTTAGTCTGTTCTTTCCGCTTGGTCCCATCGCTGCAAAGTCTCGTCGTGTAAGCTCCATCGAAGAAAATGACTCCATCTGAAGCTGAAGACGCTTCAAGAGCGCTGCTCCTCGGCGTTGTTCACGCTTCAAGGTCCAGTAGCGGCATGCCTCGCCCAAGAAGTTCTTGCGCTTTTGAAATTGGAATCGTTGGATCGAAGCCTCAACAACTTCAAACACTGCTTGTGGTATGATAGGCGCACCAAGATGTGTTTTCCACATGTTCTTTGGACTCTGGCCTTTCTTCTTGTCGCCAGAGGCAGTAGCCTTTGACCCAGGAGGTTGAGTTTCATCCGATGGCTGTTCTGTAAGAAGCTGTTGTGCGGCGATAGCATTCGCAACAGTGGTGTTATCAGCCCAGATGCGATTCCTCATAGTTCTCTTGTAGAACTTCTTGGCTGCCTTAGTAGCCTGATGGACATCGTGTTCCTGGGCATAGTCGGGGGGGCAATGCTTGTCACAAAAGGCCTTGAGAACCATACCACCGTCCAGCACAGCGAGAGCACCCTGGCTGGTCTTCATCTTAAGAAACAGCCGGGATCTCCGAGCACAGGTGACATGAAACGCTTGATAGCAGTTCTTGTTCCCACACTGTATGCAGGCACCCATCCGCTGTCGACAAATGTAACATGTCAACTTCCAACGATTTTTGGGCACCTTTTCTACATCCATGACAGGTTCCATGAATGTATGATTCCCCAAGGAAACCTCGGGGATCCACATTGCGCAAAGGAGATGTGCCCATTTTGAGGAATTGGTTTGCTTGAACGCGCCGTCGGTATTAGGACAGAAAATACAAGTCTAGTTAGAAGTCAGTGTAGGAACTTAGGGACAGGATTTGAACTCGACTTACTGGAACTCCACGACCACAAAGCAGGCATTTGCGGCAGAGCCACTGGCCTTCTGGAATAAACGGCACTCCATAGCATTCTTGGTGAACTGCAAGATTGCAGCCATCGCAGAACACGATCGCGTTGGTGTTTTCACAGTCGCCATCATCACAAATAGCACACTTGGAATCAGGCTCTTCACCACCGTGCGGTTCGCCATTTACAGCCGCAGCAGAGCTTGATCGAGGGCGATGAGTCTGAGGAGGTTTTGGGTTCGGTTTTGGGATCCGCTTCTCCAATGCATGCCACTCCTTTTCGATTTTTGTCATGGTGATCTCGAACACTTCTCGTGTTATGGGACCACCAAGTTCGTTTTGTTTGCGATAAGCATTGTGTTGCTCAAGCCACATGTCGTCTTGTTCATCCATATCATATTCCACACGACCAATTCGTGTGTGATGAACTGGCTCATCAGATGCTGCTGTGGCATCAGTCATCTCTGCATCATCTTCCGCGTTGAGATCAGAAGATTTGATCAGAGTTTGATCGGGGCGCATGTAGTGGTCGCTCTCTTGATAGCCGACATTGCTCATAGATTTATCGACATAGCGAGCTTGGCCAAAGGTTTTGCTTTCGAATAATTCGATACGGTTGGTTTTGCGGTATGAGGGTAGTTTGAGATCTAGTTTCTCTTTCGGTGTTTGGTTTTGGATGGGTAGAATCTTGGGTGTTTTTGGTGTCGTGAAGGGGTCCATGGGTTTGCTACTGTAGAAGCTGACAACATCTCGAGTCGGTCGACGAGGACGGCGTAAAGGTGTTTCAATAGGAGTATCGGCAGCGTTCGAACCTGAGAGACCCTGAGGATTTGGGGTGTTTCCAGTTGATGCGGGGTTTGGTTGTCTCGATGGTGTTCTGGTTTCGTCCAAGGGTGTCCCGAATGTCTGTACAGCTGATGTTTCGGGCTGTTCTTGGGGAATGCCATCAACTTGCTCGGATCGCAAGACCATGAATGTGGCCTCAATGTCCAGATTGGGGTGGAAGTCCTCCCAGCTGCGCTCCTCGCGGGGCTTATAGTCTTCGGCCTGCTTGACAGCAGTCGCCATAGCGGCAGCGGATCCCCATTGCATTTCCTCCAGATCATCATTCCCGGCTGCTCGCGTGCGAGCGCCTCTTTCTCGTCGGGGCATAAGAGATGGCGAAGGGCCATTGATAGCCTCGCGCGCAGCCGCTCTCGATCTTGATACTGATGAGGGCCTGGTGGTGCCGGGTGTGGCCATCAAAGCAACGTCGGTAAAGCGACCACCTCCGCCAGCGCCTCCGGGAATATATCGACGTCGTTTGGGAGGGGGTTCGGTTGCGGAGCCCGCCGCGAGCGCTGCAGCCCTTGCGGCGCGAGCTGCATTGGTGGAACCGGGAGGACGCCCTCTTCGTCTACCGGTAACAGGTCGTCTGGGAGTGGGAGATGCCGGAGCCATGGTGAAGGAGGCTAAGGGCGATGTATGCGTGGAAATCGAAGTGTCGCTGGCGCAAGCTTGGGATGGATAATCGCGTCCAGGGGAAGGTGGCGCGCAGGCTCGGTCCGAAGCTTGGCGGGGTCACCAGTCATTTGAAAGGCGCCATACGCACCAGAAGAGTTTCTTTTACAAGTCTTGTTAGTTTATTCGTCAAAAAAGGGACTTGTTTGGTGGATAAGGTGATGGGATTCGCGACTGCAGAGGAGGTGATGTTCTGCCTCGGGCAAGGAACGCGTGAAGTTGCGTGCACGGCCCCTGTTTAGTCAGCGGGGGTTTGTGTGTAACCCAAGTGGACAAAAAGGATGCGACATTTGTGCACACCAATTACCAATTGAGTTGAGCTTTGTTTGACTATATTTTCTCTAGACTATGAGTCTGTCTGCAGCTCATCTGCCTGTTCGTCTCTATCTGGTTAAAGCCCATCGGCTGCATCTGCAACGTGGGGAAACAGATCTAGCAATACGATGCAATTGTTGGATCGAATCTGACACGACTCATTGTTTATGTAGGTACTGTAGGTACTGGGCTGCACCGGGCTGGTTTTTGGCCTTAAGTGACGTATGATCTTCCCTATGAAACATTCTTATTTGCCGACATATGCTTCGCCAATTCGCATATCATCGTTAATTGGCGCTTCAAGCCTTGTCTGGCAGCTGTTAGCGAAGTTGATGCATGCATGGCATTTGACAGCTCTTGGATAGTTCTACTGTAAATCTTGTCTGCAAGTTATGTAATAGTCAAGGTAAGATTTGGAGATCTCTCCAGGTTTAGATGGAGATCCTTTTATATTCTATCTCCATATACAATCCACTCTTGTTGACACTTTGTTTGGTGTCCGTGTAAGCGAACTGGACCACAACCACAATAAGTTATTCATTACCGCCTTTTAACTTGACTTGATAAATATCAAAATGTCTTGATGATATTATATTATTTATTATATTTACCTACCCACTTACATTGATATAAAGTTGATACTGGCAAATAGAATACATATTCCCAATTACATAAATCGCAAGCAACTAAGCTACCTATACAAAAGCGACTACCATTTATACTTGTACAAAACTACTCTTCAATATTAGCTGCATGACACCTTGACCATATTCACGATGGCCTCAAATCTAGCGGCCCCGGCAAGGCCCTCTCCTCAGCCGCGGGGCCATCCGTTTCGATCCACCCTCGGCGGCCCCAGAACTGGCACGACTTCGGAGCGGATCCAGATCAGATGCTGGCCATAATTCAGAAGATCAAGTTTGTTTGTTTCTACACAGTTGATGTTTTCCTCTTTTACTGTAGTATCGCATGAAAGCTCTAAAGATAAAGAATGCAACCACTGCAAGGGCAGCAGTATCACATGTGTGAAGCTTGCTGACATTGAGAAATAAACCATAAATAGAATCACAAGATTCACTCACTTCCCTGCCATAACCTTAAAACTCTTGGGGTCGTAAAATTATTATTTCCCATCACCACCATACATACTTAATAAATAGTGTCATGACAACTACCTATTGCGAATGACCTCGAATCCGGGGTATTGACTCAGCCATCCAACACAAGACTCACCCACGCTCACCCAAAATATCAATGTCATACCTCCCACTTGCACGCCCTGGAATGATGACGCCTCTCTCCAGGCTCAGACATTGGCCCAAGCCATAAACTTACCCTCCCATCTCTTCAGTCTCTCATCAGCCCGCCCCTCCATAACACAAAGTACCCTCTACTACCAGCCCTCCATCTTGACCCTCTAGCTGTGTCAGGAACAAACTCAGTCCAAAAACATCTTATCAGGTCTCGCTTCGCACTCAATCGGCTCCAACTAGTTCCAGCCTCCTTTGATCCATCTCCAATTTAGGGCTTCAGGCTAAACCCGGCTGACCTGGTCACGTCAGCCAATACTCCCTCTCTGTCTCCTCCTAGATTCTTCTACGGCGGCATCATCGGAGCTCGAGGGTCATTTCCTTTCAGGGGTTTATAAGCCACGACCAGTGACCTCTGAAACCATTCTTAGAAATGTCAATAATGTCTCTGTTTACAATGGAGATTCCTAGTAAGACAGTGACAACCATGTATGTAACATGACCAAAAACTCACACAATCACTATAGCATAATAGGAATATGGCATTGTCAATCAGGCACACCAGACACTTGAGCAAAAGATCAACGGTTCATGCATTACAACAATCTCCAATTCTTCACTATAGCAACCTCAGATCGCATGCCTTCAACCCAACTGAAGTCTTTTTTTCTTCCAACCATGCCACCAAAACCGATGCAAAAGCAAATGCCCTTGACCTTCAAACGCCATGCCCAGACTCCTACTTAAAACAAAAACAATGCATGCTCATCTTTCCGATCAGATGAGAACAACAGGCATTCTTGGAATGAAACCCTTTCCCTCTAGAGGCTCACGAAACATGCAAAATCTCTAAAACAGGGGGGAGAAGCAACCATGCAAATGATGATGATTTCGAATGCTCAAACAAACGCAGATGTGTGTGTCATCTGCTCAAAACGCCGCCTCGCTATGCTCCATGATATCGTTGCAAATGCCAGTATAATTTAAAACACGAAGTTGGTCAAGCTCGGGTCTTCAGACCCAGCAAGACGTAGAATCGAATCATGCCGTACGAGTCCAGCATACTCGTACGGCAGAGAGGGTATATGGGTATCATATGGGTGTCGTCTTCAAAGTCTAACTCTGCTGGTGTCTCAACTTCAACTTAGCCCAATGTTCGGCCACTATGAATGGCTTGAGCTTGTGGGGTATGAATGGGAGTGTGTGCTGTGCGCATGACTGCACCGGATGGGATGTTAGGAGCGGGATAGTCTGTCGGACAATTGCCGGCCCAGCTCTCTTCGCTCAAGACAGAGAGGTAGCTGTTCCCAACAGTGTTTCGCAATGCCTCGATCTTCTGACGGTAAATCTCGCCACCAGCGTTCCAGTCAGAAGCATCATCACTGGGAGGGGAAATAGGTGAGATATTGGTGAAGATGCTGGTATCGATCCGCGGCACTTCAGGGGAGCTGACTGCTCGGGAGTCGGTGGATAGTGTAGCCGCCGGCAACACCTGAGCTTCAGGCTGTTGGGAGATCCGATAGTTTCCGTCATCCACGACTGGAGACCTGGATAGTTTGGCAGCCGGTTTCGCTACCTGAACCTCAGCAGAGGCTGGGAAGGTGGGAGTATCAGAGGTGGCCAGGTCGACGATTCGTCTCTTTGGAGTCTTTCGCCGACGTGTTGAGCCGGTGTTGGTTTCACTCATGACAGCCTTGGGCGTAGGTCGTTCCTTTCGGAGAACAGCTGGCTCTTTGGGAGGGTTGTAAACGATGGCAGGCTTGCTGACATCGACTGTAGGTACCTCAGGAGCCTGGGGCTTGACAACGGGGACAGATTCAGGGATAGGAGTGCGGTCTACCAGAGAACGCCTTTCAACGTAACTGGGTCCGCTACCATCAATGATCACGTCCTCGGTATAGCCTGGGGCTTTGCGGAAAAGGTTGAAGATGGTGATTCGATAATCCTTGTGGGTACGAGTGAAAGGATTGCCCTCTACCCAGATCTCATGGATGTCAGGAATGCCTGTCAATCTAGCAATTTCCATAGGATCAACCAGTTGGTTGTCTCTTAAATCAAGGCGCTCCAGAGGGACCAACTTCTCAACGCCGGCAAGGCTCTTGAGCCTGTTAGCTCGAAGGTTGAGAGCTGTAATAGCAGGTAGTGGGTTGCGGGTCAAAGACTGAAGCGAGTCAATCATGCAGTGAGACAAGTTCAGAGCCCGGAGGGCAGTCAGAGTAGCCAGACTGTCTGGAACCTGGCTAAACAAGTTGGAGGAGATGTCGAGGGAGTAAAGTGTGTTGGAGAGGGGTGCGAGACTATGTTGGGGGATGGAGGTCATGGAGTTATCAGCCAGGCTCAAGTGTCTCAGAAAGCGCCACTTGGAGGCGGGGAGGATGCCCATAGCAAGCAAGTTACCAGAGCTACCCCGTGAGTGGTGATGGCCGGTCCAAGAATCAGAAAGGCTGGAGTGAGAACTACCGGATCCCGATCGCCTCATGCGGTGATGGTTGCCCCGAATGGGATGAGATTGTGTGCGAGAGCTAGCAGGGCGTGGAGGTGAATTGCTCCTGGGACGAGAAGACTTATGCGCAGTTTGTGGGATATCATCCTGCTCGTCATCCTTGCACAGAGACTGCCTGCGGCTGCTCTCCTCAACAGCGTGTTCACTGGGAGTCAATGAACCAACCCGCATGTCGACGTGAGGGCCAGGGGAGCTTGGAGCAGATACAGCACGGTGGAGCTCAGGGTGAATACTATTCCTGCGAGGACTGCCGCTGCCTGTCCAGGCAGTGGGTGAAGACTGGGACTTGGAAACCCGTCGGCGGCGCTTGTCCATATCATCCAGGACAATGTCGATCAAGATGTCCGCTGGGTCTTCAATGCCGGCACGCTTGAGCGTAAGGGAACGCAGCTGGTCGGCTAGACGATCCCAACCAAAGAATTGTCGGAAATCGATGCTGCTAACCTCCAGAGCCTGTAAATTCTTGAAAACATATAGGGGAACAGCCGAATCGAAAGGAAACTCCTCATAGCCACGGATCAGACGGGCGCGCCAGTCTGGGGCTAGCTTCAAGCAAGGGATCTTGGTGAAAGCAGAATAGAGGTATTTCATGTCAGATTCTAAAGCAGCCTTTTGGCGTTCGGTCCTGGCGGCAGAAATGCTGGCACCGATACCGAAACTAGACCACAATGCAGACATGCCCGTCATGACACTTCGTATGCTCGAAACAGAGTGTATTGAGTCCATATCCGAGCCTTTGCTTCTCGATCGCTGGGTGTTGCTGAGGAAGGAGACATAGTTGGCGGATGATGAACTGTCATGCAGGTTTTCAAGACGGACCTTCATAGGACCGACATTGATGCTGAGCTCTTCGAAGCGGGAGAGGAGGTAGAATAGGTGGTGAGGCGTAAGTGCCAGCTTGGCAGATTTGGCAGTATGTGATGTAAAGTTTAGAGCTCCGAGTGATAGGGCAGCAGCGAGCGAACCGGACGAGGAGGCGGAGGTAGAGGGTCGTTCGGGAAGCGCAGAGGATGATTGCGAAAGGAGAGTCGCTGAGCCTGTACTCTGGGATGGCTTGTGACGGGCCTGTCGCCGTAGTTGGAGAGCGTTGGCCAAAGCCTTCTCGTGCGTCCGTACATAGCCGGCGAGTTGCTACACCAGTCAGTCAAGGTGATCGACGGGTCCGACCAAGCTGAATACATACCTTTATGAATAGTTCTCCGTCTTCTGAATCCATGATTATTGCCCACAACGCATAGAAGCGGGATTCGACCTGGGAAGAATAGGGGTATACAGTTCGGGATTCGAAATTCGAGAGAGTGGAATCAGCGTTGCCGAGAGGAAGAGGCACCACTTATGATATTAAAGGTCGAGGGACTGTGATGTCGACCTATTTCACAGATGAGTTAGTGGCAGGTCGAGTTTGAAAATTCGGCAAGTATGAAGTGCAAGGTGCGGCAGCATATTTTGATCAGCCCGTTCGTTTCAGCATTCAAAGAGAACTGCAAATGGTGGGAAGTAAAAGACACATGTGTCTGTTAAAAATGAGGACTGTAAAGTATAAATGCAAAAGAATTGTGATCGTCGCGGGACACAGCCTCGTCCTTCACCGTGGGGGGTAGTGTCAGATATGATCGCAATCGTATTTCCGGATGGTCACACGCATTTGAAATGCAGCAGTCACGCAATGAGGGCGGGAAGCGACCAAGAGAACGATCACGGAATCGATTTTGGCTGGATGCACGGAGTCTTCTGTCGCTAAATTTGCAGCAAGGCACTGGAGAGAGCGATGATCGATGCAGAAGTAGGCGTGCAGAATGGGATAAGCAGTTGTAAGGCTGCAATATAAAGTCGTCAAATCCTCAGGCAGTTGAAAGTCGGGGTGTGAAGCAGTGTAGGCAGGCGGGCAGGCAGCCGCAAAGTATTTTCATCACCATCACGTTCTCATCTCCATCACTGCAGAAGAACAGGCAGGCAAACACACAAAACAAGGCTGAGCAATATCAAGACGCGAGTAACAACACATTGGGAATATGATCAAAAAGAGAAAAAAGAAAAGAAAGGCACAGGAGCATATCGTACTCACCTCGTTTGATGTAGGAAGATCGGCCGCAAGCACAGCAAGCAGCAGCAGTTGAGATCAAATCCGGAGACCCAGAACCAGGAGATGATTATCACGACTCGAAGAGTACGAGTACGTGCGAGCGAGACCGATAACCTCCGAAGATTCGAAGGACCGACGAAATGGTCGAGGTTGGAGAGGAGGGAAGTCGACGTGAACCCAAGAAAGTAAGAGGAGGAACAGAGAAGGGGAGTCTAGGAACTAAGTACTAACGTTACCGTACCCTGTAAGTGCGAAGTGGGTGCTGTGTAGAGACCCATAGAGACTAATGACAGGGGGGGTATCAGATGGGAATCTCGTCCTCGCTCGCTCGCCCGCCCACTGGTTCTGGTTGCCAATTGAACGGGGGCCGGGGCTCTCTCAATTTCCATCACGACGGGAGGCTCACGCTCTCTATCTCTCTGTAGCGCAGCATAGTAGCGGAGCGGACGGACAGCCCAGCGGGCATCACAACACACGCACACCCTTCCTCCACCACCCCAGGAGTCAGGACACCCTCTCACAGGATGGTTTTGTCCTCTAACCACCCTGGTTGGGTACCCTGGCTGGTTCGTACGGGCGGCTGACTGGCTCGAGGGGCGCAAGTATCGTGTACATTGTGACCTGTGGACCATCCATGGAGGTGGACCCTTGAATGGATCTTCTGCCGCTATCTCAGCGAGGGTCCAGGCCAGGCCAACTACCTAGGATATTCACATCCAGCAAAGACTCACCCAGTAACAACTCCTGAATTGTTTCCAATATGCAGCGACATGACTGGCACTCGAATCTCTTGCAGGTTTGTATGGTAGCAGAGATGCATTCTTCGCAGCATGCACTATTGTGTGAGGTCATCGCTATCGGCGATCGATTTTGCGCATTGCAATCTACACCCGTCGAATGTTGAGCATAATTTGGTTACAACGACAACGACGACGACGATAACGGGCATCAACCAGAGAACGGCCCAGGCTCTCTTTCACAGGTAGGCACATACCCTGCCCGCCTAGCTTCACTCGCATCAGTCTTGACCTATGCACCGTCCGAGCCTGTCGCTTGTCTATAATGCCCTCTCAGCCAATCCGTTCCCTGTACCACCACATCTCAAATCTATCACTTTTTGCTCAGCGAATCTTTCTATGTACATATCGTCACTCACCTCAACTCCGCATTTTGCCTCTCTCGTTCTTAACGTTCTTGATCACCAAAGGCCCATATATTGTCACGGCTGATGCATCAAATGACCTCATTATTCAAAGCTCAAGAATGAGACAAGTTCCGTCTTGACTCAACCCCGCCACTTTGGTATCTGGGGAATTGTGTTTAGAAGAGACGGGCAAGACATTATCAAGGCCTCCTCTTATAAGTTCACCCGACCATCAGTCATGTTGTCTGAAAAGCTGCAAGAGTGGCTGAAAACTATGGTTGGATCAGAAGTGCCAGTCTGACAACTGCACCGAGCTCGTCCAGCCCACGATACCTACTCACCTACTGTAACTCGTGGTGAGAATGACAGAATGACAGAAGACAGCCGCGCCGCCAAGTATTCAGAGGTCTTGAGTATGAGTGGGGTTATCGAATGGGACGACGACGACGACTCGCTTTGGTGGGGGTTGCTTGGCGTTTGACCAGGATAAGGACACAGGGACTCGGACGAGTCACAAGCGAGAACCCAACTGCTGCACTTGAGATTGGTGATAACCGTTGCTCTGAAATCGCGTTTGCAGCAGCCATGGCATGGGCGCAAGCCGCTTATTTCCTCTAGGGGGAGGCTAGGGACGCTGCAGTGGTGTCGGGAATCCAGTCCCTGATGGACCTTCATTTCCAGCAACCCAGCAGGACCAGTCCAGGCTCCAAGCTATAATACAACAGTAAACAAACCACGATGATTTTACGACGATACTAGAGGAGGGATGCCATCAGAGACAGATTGTGTACGTGCGTGCGCGCGCCCCAGCCATTGTCGGTGCTCAGCGTTCCAAATCATGGACCAGTGTCTCACGGACCACATCCATGAGCAATGGCAACAAAGGTTATCAACACCATATCTTTGTGTTGTTTATTGTTTGTTTACTTACCGGGCATGCCGTTCTTGAGGACAAATCATCAAGAAAGGGATGAAGAATCAAGATATCGAAAATCACAATGCACGAAACTGACATCATGTATCCGTACAACGGAAAATTTCCCTAATTCGTTTTCTTGCGACACTGTTGCTTTACATACAACCTACCGAAAATTCAAATCCCCTGCCTGCTGGTGGAGTGCCGGCATTTAATAAGGGCGATGGGATGCATCGAGCGACGGGAGAATATGACCTGCAGCTCGATTACACTGATTCGCATGTGTTTCTCTTGTTTGATCCATGACGGCGTTGATGTGATACCAGACTGACATGGCATCATGTTGAAAATCCATATCTCGGCCGTTCGGGGAAAAGGCTTCAAACGAAACCTCGACGCCATACGCCACGCCACTACTGTTTCGATATTCGATATTGCCGGCACCTCAGGGGATGACTTACTAACATTATCTAGCTACTGCTATCATCCTAGGATATTGTATGTACTGTAATGACTAGCCAACCGTTGCATGCTGTCAACTTCAAACACCGAGATGCCACCATGATCAACCAGCCACCCACACCAACTATAATTCCCATCGCGACATGATTTCTTGATTCAGGAGAAATCAGCAGTGCCATCACACGCGAATCTTAACCCCGAGCCCTCCTGTCACGGCCCAGACGGCTGTCACGACCGTCTATCGCTCATCTAAGACACGGCCGTCACGCAGTGCGGCTATTCGCTACCACGAGACCAATGGCTACGTTCCGTACAGCTCCCTCGATATCTTATGCTTACACCACGCGCATTTCCGTCATGAGGCTTAAGCATGCGGAGGACCCCTTCTCTGCACCTCACCCGCAGTCAGTCATTCACTTTTTCCTCGTCAAACACCCCTTGCTGCTCATGTCTTGCTTTCTTGCTTGTCTGGTAGCATTTGATCTGTCAAGGCCATGATCCTTCACATCTGCATCTCTGCCCTGCTGCGCCTTTGACCTTTGTCAAGCGGAGCCTCTGGCCATTTCGCAGTCTCTTGGCGTTCTAGAGCAGTTATGTCATACCTCCACTAAAGTCGAATGGCACCAATTTGTGATTGGAGGAGTCGAGTGTCATCTCGAGAGTCCCTCCTGGTCGTAGGTAGTTCCACTCCCGATGTTAGGTAGCGGATACATTGTGGCCTGCACGTTGCAGAGCTATCTTTGATCCCTGTTCCTTGTCTGTGGAGTAGATTTCTTATCCCGCTCCGCTGAA
Organism: Fusarium verrucosum; assembly: GCA_013623715.1. NCBI lineage: Eukaryota > Fungi > Ascomycota > Sordariomycetes > Hypocreales > Nectriaceae > Fusarium > Fusarium verrucosum. The sequence goes on from JABFFJ010000008.1 coordinate 77,676, forward strand.
CCATTTTCAAATTCTCATACCTACGGACTCCTACTCACGATGATCTTCAAACATTCGCAGCACCTGCCAAGACAAATTTAAAGCTACTACCGTCTATCACTACATACGATAACGGATGATCAATATTGGACTATCAATGCGGGTTTATTCTTATCGTATCAGATTGCGAGAATCCCATGATACCGAAAACGGCACAAGTCGATCTTGTTCATCTTAACCGTATATGAATTCGGCATCCATACTCCATCCAGCGGTTGATGATCAATGGGCACGGCACCCCACGATGTCAGAGAATAGCCCAATTTCCATCGTTGCATGGTGTTGTTACGTTAAAGAGCGTAAGCCAAGACCTTGTGGGACTGAGGCGGCGGGCATGGCTGTGTTGTGTTGGCTAGTTGGCTAACAACACCAATTCCTGTGCCGCATCCCAAGAGTCGTAACGCCATTTGTCGTCTATGGCCCGGTAGTTGTTCAGCCCGGCTTTTCAACCCAAAGAAAGGCCGAGACGACATTGATTCGGATTCGGGTTCATAAGCAAGACATTTCAACAATTGTCTTTGATCACAATGCTCTATCCGGCGATTGCCTCTACAATGTCGAGACTCGAGAACAAGAGACAAGTCTAGACCCGTTGAGTCCAGCGTCTAAATCAGTCTCCCTCCCAATTTGGCAACATGTCTTAGGTGGGCATACAACATTCGATATAACCCGCTGCAGGGCAATATCCTTACTGCAGTCATGGTCACAGGTACAGCTCGAGCAATACACCGGTCAAGCAGCGTATGCAGTGAACATTCTTGGCCATTCTTCGAGAAAATTCTCGGGGACTCCAAACTCTGGATTTTACTTGACCGAGTCTTGTCTTGACACTCACCGGAAATATTTCTCTCCTGACAATATGTATCCAGCCCAGCAACACAAACAAGGGTCCAACCCAACATCTAAGAACCGGGATCTTCTTATCGTGCACTGGCCATTCGGTGGGTGTTGTTGGTCCGAGTCATGGTGTCTCGAAATTGCTTTTTCCGATGATAGACATTCTTGAGGAACCGTGTTCCAGCCTCAGTCTGGGGAAGCAATTTAATTAATCCGAGTTAGATGTAACTTTCTCGGGTCACTTATCATACGACGGTCCATGTTTAAATCTCTCTCTGTGGAGCTAGTGAGTGATGTTGACAAAAGACAAAAGACAAAGAGAAGCCATCGTCTCAAGCTCATCAGCAAGCGCCATGTCTTGTTTCACACACACGCCTGGAATCCAGCAGACCACAGTGGTTTCACAGAGTTGAATGATGATTGTCACGACTCGTTCATCAGAAGGGATCTACAGATGAAACAGGCCTGTCATTAGAGCATGTTTATCACCTGCTTCGAATGTCGTGATACTGACTTGGGGCGATCTATGTAGGTAATGTATCCAGATGCTAGCGGAGAGAGGATCTAAGCAGGCTGTGTGATACATGATCCTTCTGGCGAATAGCAAAAGCTTCTGCCCCTCCAAGGTCGCCTTTGCCCGTGTAATTGGATCGGCGAGTTTGCACCCTTCACCTCGTTCGACTCTTTTGCGCTACGGGCGGATATTCTAGAAATCGAGGGGCCAATGATGGACAAGAAGCCACCTCGCCCAGATTGAAACAGAGAGCACATGATGCACGATATTGCATTCCTTGGTCTTGATTTGAGGCTGGGAGAGTGGCAGCTCGGTCGACGACCGTTCTGTTCTAAAAACGATGGATGGATATTTCTTCCTTCGTCCGTTTTAGTCTCTCACCGCTGCTCTGACCCCCCACGACTTAATATTATAGTCGAACGTTAAACCCCCAGAATCATAAATGACATACATGACACCAGAAGAACGGCAATTTAATTAATGTTGATACGTTTAGTGTATTCTATTGAATACTCACAAAGGATATTGAGTCAGTTTGATACAATCCATATTTGCGTCATTGGCGTGTTTCTCTTGTTTCGTGGGCTGGATGAGGTTGCAGTGACAGCAATCAACCCACGATTATGATGGTATGTATCCAACGTCAAGAGAGCCCCTCTGTGAGGATGAATGAATGCCTGCACAATACCCCTCGATCTGGTGGGGAATAATTGCTTTAACGACATGCCACCTTTGCATCCCAATGGAAGGGTCGCAACGTCAATGACGAAACGATGGGGACCAATTCTTTCAAGAGATCTGGCATTTACAGGATTGACGTAGTGGATGAGCCATTGTATGTTTTTCCACGAGCTTGACTCGAGTTATCTTTTGTTAGATAGTTACCGAGCCACCCCGCCGGCGCGGTTACCTACAGCACACATGGGTTTGATTTGTTGATCCTGGTTTATCGGATCCCCCGTCAAGGAAAGTTTCCATGGTAAGGTTGATTGCGTGACCGTGTTTCACCAGCGCCTGGGACAATCATTTAATGGATGGTCTCGAGGTTGAAAGACAAAGAAACTGGGAGAGCATGTAACATGCCCGCATGCCTAGTACGCGTTGGAGACCACGCCGGCAGTCTGGGATCGAAGCAAGGCAGACATACATTCAAGATGCGAGCAATTAATTCATGACAGGTGTGGATCAGGCTGTGACAGGTGTCTGCGGTTTATCCCGACTTACAAGACTGAACATCGAACATTGAGTTGCAGCATCGAAATTCTTATATCACTCACATCCAGCTTTTAAGATGGATGGGATGGCTGGCACGGCCCTTCTGTGGCTCCCTTTAGTTCAAAGCTGTCAAATGGTTTGTGGCGGCGCCAAATGGACCCTTCATCCAGAGGACAAAGCCTCCAAGTTGGAGTCCGAATTTGGGGTTGATCTTCATCTCTACAAGAAGGTTTATTTTCCAAGGTAATCGCCCGCATCCTTTTGACGCGCTAAAGAACAAGGGTACCCTCGTCTCGTTACTGGTTGGTGGGACGCTTTCGCTTCAACCTTACTGTAACCAACCAGAGACTCCTTGGCTGAATGACGTCAACAGGATAGATGGGATGCTTATTCTGGACTGATGCATCGGCAGTTGATACATGTCGGTTCTATTCTTCAGGGTCCAAAGCGAGAATTGTGAGCGAGTGCAACTTCAACTCAACCCTCAACGTTTTGGACCCTGATATGCAGGGGATCAACTGTTGATCCCTCAGTTTAAAGGTATATCTTGAGACATAATCTTACTCAAAGTCCGGTCATGCACAATGGGAATTTCCATGGTTCCATGGCATGATCCACTGTCCAAATCGAGTGACATCCATCATCCGTTCAACTTTGCAAAATGCCTTATTATTAGACGAAGCAGAAAAAAAAGAAAAAGGAATTCAACCCCGCTAGACCCCGCCTGCGCACGTCAGTGGAGATTTTGGTTGGTACATCGACGCTTATTATTCAGCCGGACTTTGTCAAGGATAGCCTCGTTTCCCGTAAAGCTGAGGCTGGCTGACCGCTCACCACGAGATTGGACGACATTGATTTGGAGGGGTAATTTCTCGTCTTGTTCCAAGGTTTTGAAGATCTATGGGGAACTTTTTTAACTCACCCGCACTCTCTAAACTGGGTTGTATTCTCTCAGCTCCGATCCTCTTCCAACTCGCTTGTCGATGCTGTGCATGAGCCTAACTTACATACTTGTTCCCGGCAGAGAAGTCTCTCGCGGAATATTCGATTCGATCTGACGGTATAATCTACGATCCAGAGCTCCAGAGATTGTAAATAGTCTGTGTTTACGTGCTGGCCAGCCCACGCGGAAAACACCAACGTCAATGCTTGAACGCTAAATTTGACATGTTGACACTCCCGAGTTCCATGCATGATATGGCAATTTCCAACTAGCAGACTTCTTCTAGCGGTGTCCAACCAAGGTTCTGCAGCTCGCAGAGATATCAGAATCTCACAGACTTGCATGGACTTTCAAATCGAGATGTGGATATCCTTAGCAACACAATGCTGAACACGAAAGTGTCTTGTATCATATACTTTTCGATGCAATGCGGCTTGAGCCCATCTTTGAGGAGAGCCACTCGAATCTGTGGATATGTGATTATGCATTAAACCTCGACTATACGTGGTGTGTTTTTCGTCCGCCTCGGTCTTGGCCGGAGTAGTGTCGAGTTCGAGCGGTTTGTATATCGCGACACCTTGAAGCAACCAGGAACGTTACTTTCATGTAGCAGTCCCATCTGAGTTGGAATAGGGTAACTGCTCGTGTGTCCGACAGATCGGTCGATTCCATCACGAGGTGAGAAGTTTTTCTCTTGCACAAATGCGTGAATTGTGTCAACATGTTTCCTTTTCGTGATATGTGACTCGACCCTGAGGTTTTCCTAGGATCAGATGCTAGATTATGGTACTTGATTGGGATATGCTTGGCCGGTATTCCGATAATTCGTGGTACACGTTGTATACAATAAAAGTACAGGCTAATGAGATGTCCAACTCTCATACGATACTCATATGGTGTTGTGTTGGAGTCTCATGGTGCATCGCTCTAGGGTAGACAGCTTAGGACTTGATGTCCACAAGCTTCTCCAACGTCCTGAATCCGTCGTGAGCAAAGCCCTTGGTCACGTCCACCTTGTATTTCTTGCCATCAACTATCATGACGCCGTAGCCCATATCGGTCCAAGCAGACTTGATACCGTTGAACATGGCCACCAAAGCTCGACCAATTCTTCGGAACGGCATTGTGAAGAGGTGCTGCATGTCGAACTCATGTAACTTTTTGCGCTCCTCATTTGCCTTGGCCTCCAGCTGTACACGCCGTAGATGAGGCACATACTCATCTGGTAGCGAGAAGCGTGTCTTGAGGGTGATGTTTCTCACAGACGTAACGATAACCTTGGGCTTGAGCATCGGGACCATTCTCTTGACAGTGACTTCCAACATCAAAGGCGTAGTGGCAGAAAGCTTGGACGCCTGAAAAGGAAGAACTCGAATTTGACCAACGATGTTTGGGGTCTTTGCGATTAAGAATGTTCCCATGGATGCGAACAGGAGATAAGCTGTTCCAAACGCGACACCAATCCATTGTGGCACACCCTCGGGCTGCTGCACGGCATATTGCGCAGTAAGTCCTGTCCAGCCGAGCAACGAGAGTCCACTAGACCAGCAACCAAAGTAGAACCAAAAGTGTGAGGGGCCTTCGTAGAGGACCGTTGGTGTGGACTTTGAAGCAAGACTCTTGACAAAGGCGTATCGGCTGGGAGCTATTTGAGAGGCTGCAGCGGCGGCAGCTGTTCTCGAGACCGCGGGAGATCGGCCGGCTTTTACGGTAGGCCCGGCAGCTCGGAGGACGGAGGTGGTGAAGAAGCGGGATCGGAGGAGGACGGACTCGGCGCGAGGAGCGAGGAGGGGCCGGAGGCCGGGGAGGCAGAAGCCCCCTGCGAGGCTCGCCATTGCAGGAGATGAACTATTAGAAGGCGGACGCGAGAAAAGGAATCAATTGATTGTTAGGTTTTGTCGAGTGTGGCCATTCAATTGGTGGCTATCGTTAAATGATATGTAGTAAGTGGGCTGAACTTTTAATAAAAATGAAGCTATTTGGAAAGTTGGGTCGGTAATAAACCGGCGGTAACATTTGTCTGATCGGACAACTTTTAGCCGCAACCCGAGGAGATAGCCAGTTCAACGGTTGAGATGGCATTGATTATGGCATGAGCGGTTAAGACTAACGAATTTCTATTGAAATAATGGCTAGATGTGGACGGAGATGCAATTCAATTGTTTCACTTGAAAATAATTAATCAATTCTTTCTGTCTGTCATACCTAACTTTTCCTTCTGTCTATCCCGTAAGTTCACGCATCGCGCCAAAAAATTACCGTCTGAGACCCACCATCTCAACAACAGCTCTACCTATCCCTCAGGTCCCAACACCCCCCGAGGTCGCTACTACGTGTGCACCGACAATTCCTCCCTCACCTACTTGCTCGCTCGCCGCATCTCGCCATCTACAACCTCAATCGAGCTGTGCTGTGCAATGGCCTCTCTCTCAGCAGCATGCAGGGCAACTGCCCGAGCTGTCACTGCTCGGTCCGCCATCGCTCGTGGTATGTCCCCTCGGTCCCTTTTGCCGCGCACCGACTAACACACCACTTTTTTTTGCAGGCTTCACCACCTCGACGCGATGCCTCGCCGCCTCAAACTTCACCATGCCGGCGCTCTCGCCTACCATGACCGAGGGTAACATTGCTACGTGGAAGGTCAAGGAGGGAGAGTCTTTCAGCGCCGGTGATGTGCTGCTCGAGATCGAGACTGACAAGGCTAGCATGGATGTCGAGGCTCAGGACGACGGCATCATGGTCAAGATCATGATTGGTGATGGAAGCAAGGCTGTTCAGGTTGGATCGCGCATTGGTGTCATTGCTGAGCCTGGCGACGATATCAACTCCCTCGAGATTCCCGCCGACGAGCAGGCCAAGCAGCAACCCAAGGAGCAGTCCACCGCTCAGGCCCCCAAGGAGAGCGCCGCCTCCTCTGAATCGAAGCCCGTTGAGAGAAAGAGCGTAAAGCCCACCGGTAACGATACCTATGAGCACAAGTACCCTCTTCTGCCCTCGGTTGGACACCTCATCAAGGAGAAGGGCATCAGCGAGGCCGATGTCAAGAAGATCAGGGGCACTGGTCCTCAAGGCCGATTGCTCAAGGGTGACGTCCTCGCCTACCTTGGAAGCATCAACCCTGATACTCCTGCTGCCAACGAGGTCAACTTCAACAACCTGGCGCACCTCGACCTCAGCAACATCAAGGTCGCTACGAAGCCTGCTCCTCCCAAGTCAGCTGAGGCCAAGGCCGAGGCTCCCAAGGCCCCCAAGATTGAGAACCTCGAGGTCTCTATCCCCATCACCCTGACCAAGGTCGTCGAGGTTCAGAACCGAATCCACGAGACCCTTGGCGTCTTCCTGCCCATCTCGACCTTTGTTGGCCGCGCTGCTGAGGTTGCCAACGACGGCCTCCCTCCTACCAAGCGCGCCCCCACCGCCAACGAGCTCTTTGATCAAGTCCTCGGCCTCGACAAGGTCAAGGCAGCCAAGGGCTCCCGCGGTTTCTACCTGCCCCAGATCTCCGCCGTCCCTCCCACGTCCCTGCTCTCTCGCCGACCCTCCGCCCCCAAGCAGACCGACATCATCGACATCCTCGCCGCCCCCAAGAAGTCCGCTCCCAAGCCCGCCGCCGTCCACGCCGTCCCTGGACTGTCCAGCGGCGCCAACGTCTTCACCCTTGTGGTCCCCAAGGCTGAGGAGGAGAGGGCGCAGATCTTCCTCGAGCGCTGCAAGGTGATTCTGGAGGAGGAGCCAGGACGATTGGTGCTGTGAGCTTATGAAGATTCCCTGTAATATATCGATGTTTTTTGCTATAGACAAATGGCTAGTAATTGCGCTTGGAACGCACCCTTGGTATCTCTACGCCCTTTCAGTGGTGGTTTTTCCAAATAGCTAGACTGCAACCCAATGATGAAAAAGTTTCATGCCGTAAAGAGTTTTGTATTCTGAAAATCTGCTGTTTTGTGATACATGTCGGTCATGTTACTTCGTATCGTTCGGTGAGGAAGCAACACTGTCAATCTCAACTGGGAAGATACATCATGACTACTCGGATATGGCCTCTTGTTAGTCTTTGTATGGTCAGCTACCAACACAAATTATGTTGTTGAGCAGGAAATATAGTCCTAGGTTACTGTAAACTCTTCAACGGAGGCCTTCGTTTTTGGGTACCTTGGCCTAGCGGCTACGTACAACAGATGCTCTATCCGCTTCTCAGGTCTGTGAGCACCTGAGGACAAACCGCTACCAGGATCTCATCTACTTTGTAACACATATGAGGGTTGTGCCCAACCTCTCACATCTGCATAGCTTGACGATACGTTCGACCCTGAAAACATTAATGCTGCTATGTCAACGAATCGCTTATTCTTCCGCTGAAGCCTGTACCCTCGACCGTCAAGGACCTGTAATTCTCTTGACTTACCCCTGAATGTGATAATCGACACAGTCCTTGCCTTTTCAAGGTTATTACGTGATAGATATCCAAGAGGGATATAGTTTAGAAGAGGTTTGATATCAAGATACACTTACTTTGTAGTGAGCCGAAGATACTCTAGTCCAGTCAAATTCCTAAACATTCAACAGCCTCTGGCGACTGATTGGTATTCGGCTGAACGCGAAACAATAAAATTATTCAGCTTTATTGCGGACTTAAACGGGAAATGCGTGGATACCAAACGGCGGGCTAAACCACCATGGTTCGTATGTATGTATGTATCAGTTGTGATAGCTGGATGCTAGTAAGCTATTGTTGTTGTGAGACGTGTCATAGTGTCTTATGTTAGGGATAGTGCGGAATCGTGATCATCTACCGATTATTCATGTAGTAGAATGAAACAGTCTCCTCGAGATCGATATGAGGGTGGCACTTTTTTGCCACCCTGCATTAATTAGGTCTCTGGAGCCTCGATCTCAGTATGCGGGCAAAAGTAGGGTTGGGAGCTGTGGCCTGGTCAACGGAGAAAGTGGCTGGGAATGTCTCGGGGAAGAGGACAAAATCCGCGAACCCGGTTGATGGACAATACCTATCATAATTCAGGGGAAAGAGTTTGAGAAGTGACATGGTAAGATATGTGTTGCTGTAATGATTGCCCCTGAAGTTTATATTAAAGGGCAGAAACACTAGGGAGGAGGATGAGGCTGCAGAACTATTGGAAAAGTCACACATTCGGTCGGCTGATGTCCGTGGTAGTGAATGAGACCCTTGAGCAATCAGAAACTTACCTACCTTAGACTAAGACATGGTGAGGTAAGAGAAAGAGGACGGAATGCTTACAGATGAGGATGTGGTTGAGCATTAAGATCCATGTCAGGCTGAGCTGAGTTAGCAACAAGTGGATGGATCAGCTACTAACTAAAGCGTCCCGGGCCGCATGTAGTGAAGGAAGGATCCATTGTCTTTATTAGGTAGTTCCCAAGCAATTAGGTCCTCTCCTGGCAGTCAACACTCGTCACGTGGGAGAAGAAATAACAACCTCTCCCTTTCCTCTCAGCTACATCAACCAACAACTTGAAACTTTTCACGATTGAACAGTCAGAAAAAGAGGACTAATACTGCACAGACCAGATAAAGCAGCTGAAACATATGCAAGAAAACAAACAAACCAACAGAAACACCAAGACTTTCTGCGATGTTATCGAAAGTTTCACGCCCCCAGGATCGATCGACTCATGATACCCACTCAACACTTCAAGTCAGCTTGAAAGACCGAATATGTGGAAGCTCTAACTAGGTACATGTCATTCCAAGAGATTCTTCCGACGGCATATACTTGCTTCTTCTGGTCTCAGATTTGCCCTCCCCCTTTACTGCAGGACTTCGCGACCCCACTCGAGGCCAATGAAACGACTTCTCAGTAAGAGATACCAGGATGGTCACTAAGACATGGAAGCCTTTCAATCGCTGCATATCTTCGTTTTTGGACCCCTCTCAGCTCCTGCAAGCATGCGCCATGGTACGTCTTCTGGACGCCACAATTGTCTGCTCAACCTCCGGCCGCGTCGGTGCTTGCATCTTGTCATATATACCATGCAGCCTGTTCCGAGCTGTCGGTACGGCTTCTAGTTGGATGGACTGAGCCGTCATGATTCGTAGGATGGGTAGAAAGGGCCAGTCTTCCCGCTATGCGGCTTCTAAAATGCCCGGTTGCATTACTCGACTGCATTACAACTACTCCTTGCTCGCAAACCCAGGTCTGTTGCTTGAGAAACTCTCAAGGAAGGAGCCAACATTTGAAGCCCTGTCTTCCCATATTTTTTGAATCAAAACTTACCAACGCGACCAACTACCAACCAAGACTTCCCCAGATTTGTTTGCAGATGCACTATTCGTTGTTGCACTCCAGATTCGCACCCTCAACAGTCTTTTCGATACGCCCCTTAGACCTTGTCTATGGCATTTCACTTTTCAGCCAAAGGTGACAAGAATATCATGCTCTTGTCATAGAAGGTTTCTAACACTTGGAGATCGGGAGCCAATGATCATCCAATTAATATTACATACGCCCATTAGCCTACATCAAGGCCAGGAGATCATCCCATCTGAAAACTCCTTCATACACGTTGCCACCAAGGCTATCCTGGAAATTGTATATACTATACAGTCATGTCCAGCATGAGACGGCTTAGAACCCCGGTTGAAAAACGCCAAAGGGTTGCGCAAGCCTGCAACATTTGCAGGAAACGCAAGCAAAGAGTAAGAATAACAAGCCACACCGAACGTCAACTTTCCCAAAGCTCCTCTTAATGCACTGTCTTTCAATTTATCATCAATTCACATGTCGTCATTCAACAGTCATCAACTGCAAAATACCCTGACCATGGAAATTGTCCCTTCTCATTTGATTCAGCTTCTCTCAATAGGTGGCTCTCGTCATCGCTTTACCCCTGAATCACCAAGACTGACAACGAGTCTCCCAGTGAGACCTCATTTGGTCTCCAAGCACATCAATACACCCCATCTATGCTGAATTGACAACGTTACTAACACAATGATAGTGTGACGGCCAACGTCCTTGCAAATTCTGTCGAAAGCGAAGAGTGGACTGCGAATACAGGAGCCACACAGACTCTGCATCATCAAGCGACTCACCTGGTTCTCCATCAGGGCAGAGTCGGGATACAGAGTCCCCCAAACACATTGAGTCTTCTGGGTTGGGGGATACATTCGAAAAGGCAGCAGATCAGGAGACCGTTGTTGAAAGGTATACAACCCCTGATTTTGACTTTAGCTTTCGACTTGTTTGGGTACCAGGATCCGAAGGAATCGAAATACCCTCACACACCTGCATGTTGCCGGATTGCCAGAATCGATCCTGTAAGTTATCAACCTTCCACGGTAACTTGGTAGCTGCCACTGATACTTTTAGCGTTCGTTGGACGTTCCACTTCTCAGTCTTTCATGCACCACATTAGAAACATCATAGAGAAACGGGATGGGTCTTCGGATTTTACGGCGGACAGAAACTGGTCTGGACTTCCAGAGACACCGCTTCCTACACCCTGTAGGATACAGTCCTTTCCTCCCTTCAGCGTAACTGCAACTTTGGTCGAAATCTATTTTACCAACGTAAGTGATTTGGTTTCCCAAGATGGCCTGATAGAACAGGAGGACTGAAATTGAGTATAGACACGGGGCTTCATCGAGGTCGTGAATCCGGACGCAGTCAAGTTGACACTTCATCAACTTCACAATAGACCGAATCAGGTTCAAGGGCCAGATCGGTGTATTCTGTATTTAGTCCTAGCGATTGGACTTACTCTTGACCCTAACCTCATGGGAGGTGATTCGACACACTTACAGAACCCGGATTTGAAACACCAGCTGTTTGCCGTGGCCGAAGGATTGGCCCATCCAGCCCATGCGTTCGAAGGATCCCACAACCACGATAGCGTTCTATGGCCCCTTCAAGCTCTTGTCTTGATGTCTTTCTATATGCTAGCCGCCTCCAAGAGAAATGTGGCGTATGAATACTGTGGTAGGTCTCGTAACATGTTTTTTCCAGGCCAATGAAACTAACAAGGGTACAGGTAGAGCTGTTCGAATTGCCTACAACCTTGGGATTCATCGAGGCCATGAGTCTGAGGTCGACGAATTCCCTGCCAACACAGAACTGAGAGTACTGCGACGGAAAGTTTGGAGGAGTCTGTTTATTCTCGACAGATTTCTGGCTGCCTCGCTGGGAAGACCACTCGCCATCTCGGATAACGAGTGCTCTGAATCATCACTTAGACTGCCCAGCGACCAACCGAGAAGGGATATACTCGATCCTGCTGTCGATGCATGTAAAATGATTGGACATATTCTGAACAACATTTATTCAGGTGACAAAGTCGCGATCGAGGTTCCGAATCAGATGATGGGATACCTCGAAACCCATCCAGATTTCCAGAACGATGGACTTTTTGCGATGAATAGCTTGGGACTGACGATAGCACAAATCCATGTGCAATTACTTGGTTTCTATGCTAATATCCTCCTCTGTCGCCCTTTCATCCTCTTATATTTTATGGAATTCAAGGCTTCAGACGGCATTGGGGCACAAATTAATAGATTGTCTTCTAGATGCGTGTCTCAATCAATTGAAGCGATTGAAGTAGTGAAAGGGGGCTTCCATGCAGACTTGCTACGCAATTTTGATCCCCTAGCTCTGTAAGTCTTCTGCACTTTGCTGAACCCAGTCACCCACTTACAGATCCGCAGTCATTTGTTATTCGAGGCGGCACTTGTCTTGCTCAGCAGCACCTATGCAGACATATACCCTGGTAGGGAACACTTATCCTTGGTGAAGGACGCAATTTTCATCTTGAGGACTTGGTCCGGATCGAGCCCTTATGCAGAGCAATTCGCTTCCAAGTTGGAATTGTTTCAGCATCATGTTGAATGCCAAGAGCATGTGAAAGCTATCAGGCTGGCTTCCAGGCAACAAAACCATCAAGTTGACCGCGAGCTGACAACAGGCTACGATCCTAGCCAGTACCGCTCTCCCTTCCACACAATGCCTCACAGTGGTTTGGTATCCCCATACGATAGCCATCGTGGATCTGTGGCCATAACTCATACTATGATGAGCCAAGATGGCAGTGGATACTCGAACTCTTGGTCATCGGGGCCCTTGTTCTCGCCCATGGAGTTCAACACACCTCGTTCTCAGTCATTCACGGAATATGTGCAAGGTTCACGACTTAGTGATCATGGTGGTGACATGGATCTGGACAGGAAGTATCCTGGAAACTCTTCCGTCTAAGATTCCACTTCAAGTTGCTACAACAGGAGGATTGTATGACTATGGGTATGTGCTTAGCAAATCGTGGATGATGAACAATGTATATGCCGTCTTGGCTGGATTATCCCGAAACACAATGTGACTTGAAGATCCTGGACTATTCTCTCTCGAATCTTTCTTAAGATTCGGATCAGGCTGCCGCTGGTGGTCTTTGTCGACCATGGTTCATAATCCATGTGACTTACATCGCACTAGGAATTGGCGATTGTTGAGAAGAATCCGACAACTGGATTGCAGGCTTTACAAGAGAGAGGGTAAGTGAAACTTGCATGGAGAAAGACATCCGGCAGGCAAAACGTGCATTAGTTCGGTCAAAGAGGCCAGACATGACGCTCGGCATGGAAGAAAGGATGACCTTCGATGTATCGGGAAGCCCGTAACAACATTGCCTGCAGATAGTTGAATGTTGATGTGAGACAAGAGCATAGTTTGTCGACAAGCCTTAGGAGCACTTGTCAGAATCATTAGTTTGGATAATGTATAGTTGATATGTCACTTTTTGCAACAGGGGAAAGATTTACGCGCCAGTTCAACAATAACATCTCCTAACTATTCCTCGGCATAGTTGTCCCGTTTACTAGAGATTTATACAGAGAGTTTCCTAGAGTGTTTAAGTTTCGCCGGTGTCTGTCGAGGAGGTGATACATTGTGCATAAGCAGATATCGTCACTTTGCTTCTTCATAATAGTACGGTATTCCAAGTTCAAACTTCTTTTGCGTAATAGTATAGTTTCAACTCAAACACACTCCAAGAGATATTTCACATCAAGGTCAGGCGGTCAGAATTCGGCACTCTCGACCATACCGGTCATATAGGTGAAACCCGGTGAGTTGAAATGTGACAGGGTTTGATTCAGCTCTAGACGTACATATCTGATTAGGCAATACAATACCAAGACGCTATTCTGAGAACCTAATTCTCCGATGCATTAACAAACACCATCTTCCGAGATGTTTTGCTGATACATCATATTTTCTTCAACGACTACTAGTCTGTGATTTGATGGCCACTTGAGACTGAAAAAAAGCCATGTTTGCATATGCATGTTTGCTCAATATTATCCAGCACCAGCTCATACTACTACGAAAAGGAAATAGTGGGAGTGTTTGCAGTTCCCGGTACATGGATATCTCCCTTCCGCAAGCCACGATATGCAACATTGCAGTGCTTTTTCGGGGGGCAGGCAAATGCGGAGGATTGTTCTAATGTCTCTAATTTGCATCTGCGTGACACGCCACGTTGAGTCTGACTGGCTGTTGTGGGAATATTCTGGGCTGCTTAAGTTGCATTCAATAGTTCACTGATGCATAAGCCACCAACAGATTCAATAAACGATGCAGTTCTTTTTTTGTTTAATACAAAAGTTCCTCTGCATATGCATCACCAGGTCTCGGGTCCGAATCGCTCCCCCTTGGCTACATGGGCTTGTATCGCCGTTCCCTGGACATCCATCGTCGAGGAGACAATATCGTTTCCCCACCAGCTTGGCGGATCTACACCATGCAGCGTAAAGGCAAAAAAGATGAAGAGCGTCGCGAGGGCGAGACCTAGATCGAGCGCCGACGAGGTAAGGAAGTTGAGCCTGGTCCACCACCTGAAGTGGCGCTTCTTGATCCAGAACTGGAAGACGAAGCCGACGATGCCCCACGAGAGATAGTTCAGCGGTGTCGCAGGCGGGATCGCCCCTGCGCCTCCAAAGATGAGGGGTGCCATGAGATACCGCACAAAAGACTTGGGTCGTCGCTTGGCTAGGATGTAGATGACTATTGGTGTGATGGCGCCTATGATGAAGAAGACCAAAAGGCCAGAGTAGACTTGACCAGGGGAGAACATGCGGGCAGGGCCGAGAAGACCCCAGATGATAGAGGCTGTACCTCATATGTCAGAGTAGAAAAACGAACCTGTCTTGGCATTACTTACCGGCAAAGAAGACGCGGCCACCGGGACACGTAAAGTGATCGACCTGGTGCTGCTCACAAACATCAGGGATATTATTCAGAGACAGGTTCAGAACGACGATCTGGATAAAGCACGAGAATGTCGTGGCAACAACTTGAGACAGAAACATTGTTCGAGGGGGGATCTTCATGTAATGCCCAAACTTCAAGTCTGAGACAAAGCGAAGTGATTGTGCCCTGGAGTGAGTGTCAGCTGGACTCGGTGTTTCGCTTCAAGGGGGTGTCTACATTGTGATGTATCCATATGTTTTGAAGCTAGAGTAGAGTTAGCACAAGAAAGGCATTGTGAAGCGAGGTGAGACTTACATCATGAGTGCTAAAGGTCGACCCGGTTGGAGGTATCCATAGATGAACTCTGTCAAGACATTCAAGCCGATTTGGGTGTTTGTAACAGCTTGGATAATACCGATGGGTAGAGCAAAGCCGAAGGAGATGGCAATGGCCAGCAGGAAAGCCCACCATGAAAGGTTAGTCGGGTAACCAAGTACTGTATAGAATCCAATTAAGAGCATCTAAATCACTGTTGGTTAACTTCACAAGGAGGACTTCAGTTGATGACTTACAAGGGCAAACAGTGACATATACCACCAAGTAGGCGCTTCTTTATACTTTCTCATGAGCTTCATGTGAATATCAGGCTTCTCACTTGTACTATTTCTCCATTGTTGCCAGATTTGCTTTCCGTTGTAGAGGTAAGTGTAGACAACGAGCGAAGATATAGCCGCGAACGACAGACCATAGGCGATGGCGAACGTAGTGCTTTAACTGTGAGCTTATATCGTTTCCATTTGGGTGGCATCCCTACCTGATAAATAGGGGTGAATAGTTCTTGTATGCTTCTTCGTCCAATGTGAAATCCTTCGTGAGGATCCGTGTGGTGTTGTAGCGAGCACCTGTGTTGTCATATGTGCCAGAGTCGCTCATGGGCAGAAACTCGGCATACCAGGCTCCACCGTAATGGAGAAAAGACGATCCTAAAATAAAGAAAACACAAACACCAATGAGGGTATTGGCGATAGCGTGCCTAGAATGGTCAGTCATGTCGCTCAGGGGGTTGCTATCCCACATACCACGGTGGGATAAGCGGCGAGCCAACATATCCTGCAACCTGCGTCCAGTCAAATGTTATAGGAAGAAGTGATAGACCTGTTTGACCTCCGAACAGCTGGTTCACAACAGGATTCTGAGGTGCCATCCAGGTCGCTACAGCGAACATGCTCAGAAACTGGGCCAGAAAGCCGGGGATGAAGTAGTAGGTAAATGAACATGCGGTCACAATAGCGAACCATTTATATCTATGCATCATGCCTCCGAGAACGGTTGGATCTGGGGCATCGTTTTTCTCGTACATGGCGTTCATGAGGGTGACGCCCACGAGATTCTCGGGCCAAATCATGGATGCGGGATACACTTTGACGATAAGCTAAAGGATCTCTGTGATGAGTTATAGTAACTTACCCAAAAACTTTCGTAGCATGCCTGCAATACCATAGCCCACCGATTGTGTCGATATAGTCAACAGAAGCTGGAATATGATGCCAAAGTCCTGCTTGTAAAAGATGAGCTGCGCCAGGATGATATCTGTGGCATACGCAACTGAGAAGGATACACTGGCCATGACGACTATAATGGCGTGCTCTTTGACGTTGAAAGGGCCAGGGTTAAGAGTCCATGTAATGCCAAAGGTGGTGAACTCCCTGTCTGGCACGAACTTGGCCCAGCCATGACCCATCGGCCACGCAACGATTTGGGCAATAAGAGGACCAATACCGATAGATGGTTGGCGAAGAGAGAAGATGGTGTTCATAGAAGCACCCAAAACAACAAGGAGCAGTCCTATAGTCCACGCTCTCACAGTGTTGCAAGGAAGATCCTCGTCAAAGTTTCGCACTGCAGCTCGAACTTCGGGATAAGGAGAGTTTTCCTCCTCTTCGTCGTCTGCGTCGCCGCTAATCAACCCTGCTTCATCGCCAGTATCTCCTGAGCCTTTTCGTCTTGTCTCATACTCCTGAGGCAGATTGGGGTCCATGAGGAGCTCATATTCTGAACCTTGATCATCATCATCATCGTTGCGTGCCCCAGAGGCGGCCCATTCGTGCAGACGATGCTTGAGGTTCTCGTTTGATGAGTCTTCGATTTCGAGAGATGTTGATAATCGTCCACTGGGACCTCCTATGCTTTGACCAACGGCTTCAGCTGGTAAGGCCGAGCGTTGCTTCTTGCTTTTAGGCATTGAAGCTGTGGTCGCCCTCGGCAGACTCTGGATTATCGGGATTCAGGATGGATTGGGCTTAAGTTCATATGAGCCTTGATATCGTATTATCTCAGATTCAAGATCCCGAGTACTCCTGGACCCAGACGGACTCTGTTGTTGAAGAGTGAGATATACACCAGTTGATACTGGACAGTACGCACAGCTCCGTCTCCAGACAGATAACAATTGCCGTCAAGATCCAAGTAATATTCAAAGTAGATATAAATTTCTCTGGGAAAATAGAGATTTGACAGTTTAAATGGAGGTTCCAAGTGCTGAATAAGTCGAGATGATGATGAAGTCGTGTCGTTGTGTGAGAGGTGTCTTTTGTTGTTTTGTACTCTTGTGGCGTCTATTGAGATTGGGGGCCTCTCAGACCGCTTTAAGGAACCAACAAGGATATACCAAGGAGGTTGTTGGTTCAGTCAGTCAAGCTTTCATAGTGAAATGATTCAAAAATTCATAATAGACAAAGATAAAGTCAAGTTTGTTCAAGGTTTGTTCAAGGTATTGATGGAGATACTTTGATACCTCCTGTACCTATCAATAGTCGCGCTAAACCCGACGCGGAAATTTCCACTTTGTACGCTTCTACACCTCAACTTGGATTCTCTAAAACACTTGAACTTGCACCATTCATTTTATATATAAACAATTTCAACATTCATCTTTTTCTCTTTTCTCAACTTGCTAATAGGCATGGAGTTATAATGCGCCGCGTTGTAGTGACCGGCCTCGGAGCTATCACGCCCTTGGGAGTCGGCGTACAGCGAACATGGACTCGCCTTGTTAATGGCCACTGCGGTATTGTCAGCGTCGCAGATCTCGAGCCTCAAGCACGATGGAGAGAGTT
Source organism: Fusarium verrucosum (assembly GCA_013623715.1). Taxonomy (NCBI): domain Eukaryota; kingdom Fungi; phylum Ascomycota; class Sordariomycetes; order Hypocreales; family Nectriaceae; genus Fusarium; species Fusarium verrucosum. The sequence continues at coordinate 95,556 of JABFFJ010000008.1, forward strand.
GACGAGCACAATCTCTGGGTTAGTGCCCAGCGGCGACGGAGAGGGACGGTGGAGAGCATCAGACTGGCTCAGCCCAAACGAGCAAAGACGCATGTCCAAATTTACACAATATGCCATCGCTGCTAGCAACATGGCTCTCAAAGATTCAGGGTGGGAGCCAAAGGGTGCTGAGCAGCAGGAGGCAACTGGTGTGTGCTTTGGAAGTGGTATTGGAAACCTGGATGAGATTTATGAGACCAGCTTAGTGCATCACAGAGATGTAGGAATTCTATTCAACGTATAGTATCGAGTTGGGGCCCCATGCTAAATATGTGACAGGGCTATAAAAAGGTATCACCGTTGTTTGTACCCAAGATTCTCATCAATATGGCTGCTGGTCACATCGCCATGAAACACGGCTTCCAGGGCCCCAACCATGCAGCTACTACGGCTTGCACAACTGGCTCACATTCCATCGGAGATGCATCCCGGTTCATCACCATGGGAGACGCCGATGTCATGATCGCCGGAGGTTCAGAATCCTGCATTCATCCCCTGACGTTTGCTGGCTTCGGCAGGGCGAGATCTCTATGCACAGCATACAACGATGACCCTAAAGCAAGTTGTCGCCCATTCGATGCCGATCGCAGCGGGTTTGTCGTAGCTGAAGGTGCTGCGGTGTTGGTTCTAGAAGAGCTGGAGCACGCCAAAGCACGAGGAGCTCGCATCTATGCTGAAATCAAAGGATATGGATGCAGCGGCGATGCACACCACATGACAGCACCGCGGGAAGACGGACACGGCGCATTTCTTGCAATGAAGAAGGCACTTAAGAATGCAAGAGTTAAACCTTCGCAGGTTGACTATATCAATGCACACGCAACGGCAACTACTGTTGGTGATATAGCAGAAACTTCGGCCATTAGACGGCTCATGTTGGGTGAAGAGGGACACCAGAGAGAGGCAGATATTACAGTTAGTAGTACCAAGGGTGCTATTGGGCATTTGCTAGGTGCTGCTGGAGCTATTGAGGCTCTGTTTTCTGTCCTGGCTATTCATGAGGTATGTAACGTTCACTTCAGTAATGATGCATTTTCTGATAATTTCCAGGGAATCGTGCCACCAACATTAAATCTCGACAAGCCAGATGTTAATGCTGCCTTGAATTTTGTACCGAAGGAAGCACAGGTAAAAGATGTTGGTGTAGCTGTCTCTAACAGCTTTGGATTTGGAGGTACTAATAGCTCATTGGTATTCTCCAAGTATCAATAATGAGCCATCTCAAAATGTAAATTAGCTGTATTTATTGTATTTTATTGTACATACTTTATGAAGGCCTTGGATATTGCACTTGAGATATCAAGTACAGTATACACCGTGCAGATACAACTGTCCCGGTGAGCCAATCACATCGCCTACATTCTCTAAGTAGCAAACATTTTTAGCGACTCCAAAAGATCTAACAAAATCAATGACGTGAACCACTCCCACGGTTTCCCATTCTGCCTCACCCAGGCATTTCACGCCAATTCCCTCCATCGATCAAATATTCACCATGAGCATGGCTTGCGAATCATGTCAAACCCAGGCCCGAACCATCCTCCGGGCCGCAATGCGAGCCAGCGCATCACGAGCCGCTGCATCGACGACGAGGAATTTCTTGCCGCCCGCCGCAATAACTGCTCGACGACACTTTAGCAACACCAGCTCCAAGAGTCTTATGAAGGGCCTTGGCAAGTCTATGGCGGAGCCGTATCGTGTGTTGGGTGCTACAGAGAAACTGTTCAAGCTTTCTTCCAAGGCGGCGAATTATCATATTCCTGAGAAGGAGCGCAAGGAAGAAAAGGTGCGGCTTGCGGATGATGGTGAGGAGATTGGACACCCTCTGAATCATGGGAGTCCGTGGCATCATAGTACGTCTGCTCTATATATACCCTCAATATGTCTCTAGTACTAACATAGACACAGTCTTCAAACTCCGTCCAACCTTTAGCACCTGGTCTCACGTCACCATGCTTCACCTCTACCTAATCAACGCCCGTATACGCTGCTTCGACCGCGAGACCTTCCAGAACTGGCAGCACCAGCTCACAGACCACTTCTTCTTCGAGTGCGAGAAGAAGATGCACATCGACCACAACATCACGTCGAGCGCCCTACGCCAACGATACCTCAAGGACATTTTCGTCCAGTGGCGGGGTCTCATCCTAGCGTACGACGAGGGTCTCATCAAGGGCGATGCGATACTGGCGAGCGCCGTGTGGCGAAACTTGTTCAAGGGTGCGCCTGATACTGACCCGAGGACTCTGATTGCTATTGTGGGATGGATGCGGTCGACGCTGTTGGAGTTTGAGGCTGTTCCGGATGATGAGCTTGCTGTGCAATTACCGGGGATTATGGCGAAGCCGGTGCATACGTTCTGGACGAGGTTGGAGAAGCAGCTTAATAGAGAGCAGAAGGATAGTGGTCCTACCGAGACAGGCAAGGAGGAGGCTGTACCGACAGGAGAGGCATCCAAAGCCTAACGAAAAAAGTGAAAGGGTTGGTGTATATTATCAGCTGTATGTATGGATTACGTGAAAACAAAAAGAATAGAACGAGCTGGGTTGGGTTGTATGAATAGGGCATTAGGATAAGGATTTATGTATGTGGTTATGAATAATTCCTGATGATATCCCATCTCATAGCTTTTCTGTATTTCGAAGTAGAAGTGTGTTTGTGTGACGGGCAATATATAGATAGAACTACCAATAATCTGAGACACTACCAACATAGCACCAAGTTCATATTCAATATACGTATTTCACTATAAAATCGTGCGATAGGCTCTCTAGTATTTACAACATTTTCTAAAAGCTCTTAATACATTCTTGTTACAAATCCACCTAGAGGCTTCTCGAACCTAGTAATTGAGTCTCCCCTCACAACTTTGACGGAGGCAGAATCTCAACATCCCTGAATGGAATACCCAAAAATCGATATATATGGTTAAATCTATAAAGTCAGTCATGATTCAAACAAAACACATTTGTCTCGGATATAAAAACTCACCTGTCGCTCCCAAAGAAAGCCTGAGATTTGCCATCCGAATTAGTCACCATCAACCACGGAGCTCCAAAAGCCCCCTTCTTAACCGCCTCGGCCGTAACTTGTTTAACAGTCTCCTTCATACTCTCTCTCCCCTCCATAATGATATCAACATCCTCATCCGAGAACAACTTGTTGCCAGAACCTCCATCAAGTTCATCTGTCGCTTCCTTGAGCGCTGCAATGAGATTCGCATCCTCGGCAAGGTTAACGTGTGGAGGAAGCCAAAGTTTGTGAAACAAGAACCGCAAGGCAGCAAGGTAGGTGGACTCTGGGTAGTTGGCCTTGATAAAGTGAAGAGCGCGGAGGGGTGAAACTGTCATTGCGAGGGCAAAGATGTCGGGTGGTGAGCCTTGATAGGGAGCTCCGAGACGCTGGGTAGCGCGGTATGCGTCTCTGGCGAGGTATTTTGCTTTAGATTTGAGAACCCATGGTGGTTGGTTTCCTGGTTTTTGTGAGATGATTGTTCTGTTTTGTGTTTTGGTCTATCATACCGGTTGTCTGCATAATGCCGCTCAAGAAGACGGGTATGAAACTAGTAGTCCAAGGTCAGCAATAGCTCATAGTATGACTTTGGGTAGATTTAGACATACTTTACTTGGACTCCATGAGCAGCAAGTTTGGACATGTTCTGTCTCAAGTCTATATATGCTACATAACTGTAGAAAGACACTTGTGCTGTTAGTTTTGTTTTATCGGGAGATTTTGAAGAACCCACCAATGTCTAGATAACAATCAATTCTTGCACTCATTTTAGTGACAATTGTATCTGTTTGATATTAATGTGTAGTATTTGACGAGAACAAGTACTATATGTTGTAAGCGGAGCGAGAGTGGATCTTTATGAACGGGACTCGGCCCCGGTCAAAGCATATGCAGTGGAGCAGCCTCGGCTCATCACATCGGGGGTGGAGGCTGGGGTACATGATTACTCAACTTATACACTTGATATAAGCCATATCAATCCCAATTCTCGTCATTAAATCCCTAATTAAAACAACCAATATTCATAATGCAATCCAAGAAACCAGTTGCCCTCATCGTAGGCGCCTCTAGAGGTATCGGTCGCCAAGTCGCAATTGATCTCGCCAGCAATGGCTACTCCAGTACGGGCATCTTCACTATAAGTTCTTATATCAAGACTAATGATTCAAAGTCGTCGTTGCTGCAAAAACTATAACCGATCCATCAAACCTCCCTAATCCTTTCCCACCAAACCCCAACTCATCCGCTTCTACCATCACAACAGTTGCTCGTGAAATAACTTCTGCCGGAGGTGATGCTACTGCTATCCAAGTCGACGTTCGATACCCCGATAGTATAAATACTCTTATATCACAAACAATATCTGTAAGACCTTCTAATTAATTCAAAACTTAATACTAACGATTAATCACAGACCTACGGCCGTCTTGATGTCCTCGTCTACAATTCAGGCGCCATATTCTGGGCCCCTATCTCATCAACGCCCGTCAAGCGCTTCCAGCTCATGCAGCGTGTCAACCCAGAAGGACTCTACGCAACTATCCAAGCTTGTCTTCCTCACCTCCCTTCAACGGGCAGAATCGTTGTTGTCAGTCCGCCCATCTACAGCCGCTTCTTCCGTGGCAAGACGGCATATGCGATGGGCAAGGTTGGTATGAGTGTCTTGACAAAAGGTCTCGCTATGGACTTTGAGCGTGAGGGCAAGAAGGATATGGCTATTACTTCTATCTGGCCAGCTGTGGTATGATAACTTGACATGATTAATTGGTCTTGATAACTGATAATTCAAAGGCAATCGAATCAGCTGCCACAGAGCAGTTCACACGCAAGAACCCAGCAGAGGCCAACGATCTGCGAAAAGCAACAATCTTCTCTGACGCTATCCTCGCTATCCTCAAGGTTCCCCCCAATGTCGTTAACGGCAAGCTCCTCCTAGATGAAGATTTTCTCCGTGACTACACAGGAATAACAGACTTTTCCAAATACAACGTCGTATCAGGAACCACACCACGAAGGATCATGCCCCAAGTTCTACCAGACTTGACCGTAGCAGAGCAAGCAGACGAGGGCAAACGGTACGATAGCACAAAGGATAAATCCAAGCTATAACATTATTGATAAGCGCTATGTTTTGAATATATATTGGAAAACAAGAGAGCGGTGTACAGGCAACTGGGTAGCTAATAACACGACAAAATAAACCTGTGCAGCCATGGTATACTCTAGAACACACATCTAATACCAATACCTCCTTGGTTGGCCATGGACGCTGCATTCCCCAAACTCCTAGACATGATTATGACATACACCCGACTCTTTGAAACCAGACTTTCCTTTCTTTTCTTTTCATTCCCTTTCATTTCCTTCCCTTCCTTTGCTTTGCTCTCCATTTTACAAAAAACACACATCTCAAGAGATCTCTCCCTCTGCCATCCATCAATAGGGGATCTGGCTAGGTGGTCCAACTCCTTGCACGCTGTCAATGTCCTCCATGGTCTTGTTGAACACGTCCAGGACTTGGTCCATGACTCTGCTGCGGTTCCACTCATTTCTTGTCGCCCAGATCGTGTCCATGAGCTCACGGTTGATTTGTTCCAGTTGCTCAATGGTACAACCGCTCGTCATCTCGGTCACATTCTGCAAGAACCCCTCCACCTCGGCTGCTGTGAATGGCTGTGAGGCAGATGTTGACGAGCCTGAGTTTCTAACAGAGTGGTGCTCATCAGAATTGTGTTCGTTGAGTATGTTGGCCATGCCACCGACACTATGAGCTTTGAACCCTGATGATCTCTGCGATTGTGGGCTGACTGAAATGTTGGATCCTGGCACAAGGTTGTTGCCCCCTGCCGCCGCAGCAGCCTGAGCTTGAGAGTGCAGCCAGGAGTCTTCACCAGAAGTGTTATGCCCAGCTACAAGTAGCGTGTCAGGAATATCACCTTGGCTGTCCTCATCAACGCCTCGGTTCTCAACGTGACCACCATTCGTCATTTGACTAAAGTTTGACGAACGATGGGTCGAGGGGTCTGACGTCTTTGTTGTTGAAGCCTCGTTGATAAAGGCTGATGGAGAAATTCCCGGTGGGAGAGTTGTCACTGCTGACTTCTGTGAAATCTGTGTCATGCCCGCATCAACCGCGTTCGGATCTTGAGATTTTGGCGGCGGTGCCATGTCAGATCTGGCCTGTGTATCGTCGTTGACACCACTCATCTGAACATCCTCTCCCAATGGGCGAGTGAATCCATTACTCAAGGGGTGCGAATCCTGGCCTGAGGGGCCATGGCCATTCGACAGAGGGCTTCTAACTTGGAACCTGGCAGTTGTCCTCGATCCTGGCACCGCCTCTCCCAGGGTAACAGGACCTTGAGAATCGCTGTCGTTGCCGCCCAGATCAGACTGGACGCGATCCACAAGAGACTGCATTGCCTTTCGCTTTCTCTCCTTCTCGGTGGCTTCCTTGGCGCGTTGGATTTGACGTCGATAAAGCCCTTCCCAGTCAACTTGAGAGGTTTGATTCTCAATACTAGCGACATCAACCTCGACGTTGCTGAGAAGTTCATTGGCCTTGAGGGTTCGCTCCTTGTCTCCAATGTTCTTGGCATCTCTTGCGAGAGCCTTGATGTCAAAGAGGAAATCCTTTGGACGGGCGTAGAAACCGTTTGACAAGCGTTCCTCGATAGTAGTAGTCTCGAGATTATAATAACACTTGCCAGTAACAGTATCTCTCAAGACATCATTGTTGTATTTGTCCTTGACGATCTCATATGGTCGGGGTTGACCAGCCTCGAGGTCTGGTCGGACATAATTGGGATCTGACTCGGCAAAGAGATATTCGATTTGGGCAGAGGGAATGACAGCTTGCCTGAACTTTTTGTACTTCCTGTTGATCTGATCCATGATGGGCTGAAGTTGAATCTTGAGAGCATTGAGAAGTTGGTGGTCCTTCTTCTGTGCGGCCTTCATATCGGCCTTGGTAGGAGGAGGAGGCTGGACGGGAGGAGCCACAGGAAGCTCTTCGAGGACCCTCTTCTTACGATTCTCAGGGTCGGGGAACTCGCGGGGCTTCTTCTTAGCATAGTGCAACGTTGTACTAAAATACTCCATACGGGCGAGCTACTAGGGTCAGTATATAGAAACGCATATCAAACAAGCGTCACTTACATGATCGGGCTTCTCGATTCTCATTTGGTTCTTCTTTGAAAATCCGAAAAAGTCGCGGAAGAGCTCACTAGGAAGCTCCTCTTTGTCACCCTCTGCCGTAGCCAGGACAAGAACGGGGTCCGTAGGGGGAATGGACCGCAGCATAGTCTTGAAAGTCGTAAGAGCAAGAGTGCCGTGTAGTGCCATATACCAAGCTTCAATGTTAGGGATGTAGATAACGCTAGGCTTGTGTCGTCTGACTTCCGTAAAGAGGCCGACAATAACCTGTTCCATAGCCTAGTTTGTGTCAGTATGTGATAGCTGTTATCGAGGCATGGACTTACCCTTCCATCACCCAAGATGCTGGGGAGATCGAAATTCTGAACATGAACACCCTCAAAATGATGAAGGATAGCAGATGCGATATAACTCTGGCCCATTCCGCTGACACCATAGATAATAAAGCGAGGGCGGAACACTCTGGATCGCTCAAACTCTTGGTGCATGGCTTCTCTACCAAAGCCATGATCATCGTCATCAAACTGCTCATACATGGCTTCTTGGAGAGCAGTCATCTTCTTCCTACGAGGCAAAAGGCCGTCGAGGGAGTTCTTGGCATCTGCAAGCTGGTTGCGTAGTAGCGGCTCTATTGACTTGGGCAGAGGCTTGGCGCCAGATGTTGCTGATCGCTCGGATGAGGGAATAAGCTTCTTGATAGACAACATGAAGTCGGTTGCATGAACGCCAATCTTTTCGGGGTCAACCACAAGCTTTTCCTTGGAGGAGTAAATTTGAGGATACGTTCGCTGAATGGCGTTGAGAGCTGCTTCTGTACAGAGAGCTCTCAAATCAGCACCACCATAGCCCTTTGTATTCTCGGCCAACGATTCCTTGAACTTCTCTGAGAGTCCCCAGTCTGCCGTATGAATGTTGAGGATTGACTTTCGCCCCTCAATATCGGGCAACGGGAAGTAGAACTCTCGGTCAAATCGACCAGGTCGGCGAAGAGCAGGATCAATGTTGTCTGGACGATTGGTGGCTCCGATAACAATAACCTGGCCACGGCCATCCATGCCATCCATCAAAGCCAAGAGTGTTGATACAATGGAAGCATGGATCTGTTCCTGTTTGCTGGATCGGACAGGAGCAAGGCCATCAATCTCATCAAAGAAGATGATGCTGGGCTGAGTTCTCCGTGCCTCTTCAAAGAGCAATCGAAGCTGTTTCTCGGCCTCACCCACCCACTTGCTCAGGGCGTCGGCACCCTTGCGCATGTAGAAAGAGATCTTTCGACCGCCAGAGCCAACTGAATTGGCCAAAGCACGAGCAAGCAGTGTTTTACCTGTTCCAGGCGGACCGTGGAACAGAACACCACGAGGTGGGGTGACATGGAATCGAGTGAAAAGTTCGGGGTAAAGCAAGGGGAGCTGCACCATTTCCTTCAACTGATCGATATGTCCTTGCAGACCACCAACCTTGCTGAAGTCAACATTCAGGTCAACACCAAGAGGGTCAGCATCTGCAAGAGCTTTCCGGTCCTTGATTTTGCCAACATTGGGTGCTGCGCCAGCGCCCTCGAGGTTCAGATTGGGGGCACCAGGAAGCAAACCGCCGTGGGTCGCAGACGTCGGTGTCATGCCAACATTACCAGCTACACTAGAGCGGTGCTGCATCTCATCGTCACTGCTGTCTGAATCGACCCCGCCAGCCGCGCCAGTACCCCAGGGCCCATTAAGAAGGGCACCGGCGCCGCCGCCTCCAAAGGGTCCGAATGTGGTATTGAGACTGCGGTCCCAGCCTTGGCTAGCACCTCCACGTCCTCGGCGTGCGCGCGACTGTGTGGTAGGAGCCTCAGCTTCTTCCTCTTCAATATTGGCAGAGGTGAGAGGCGGCATGTAGTAGTTGACGCGTGCCCTCGCTCGTCGAGTGCTTTCCTGGTAGACAATGGGGGACTCCTGCCTTGGACGACGGCGACGAGAGCGCGAATCCTGCCTAAGTTCTCGAGCCTCTTCGTTCAGTTCATCCAAGTCAAATTCAGGCTCCTCGTCTCCAGAATCTCGACCTCGGCGAGATCTGGCAGGTTGAGAGCGTCGACCACGAGGAACCGGGGTAGCATCGTCATCATCTTGAGGGCGAGGTTTTTCTGCACCAGAGCCCTCTGCGTCATCGGATTCGTCGCCTGGCTCGAAATCGCTGCTGACTTCCTGAGACTTTTTGCTAGATTTGCGTGTTAAGCGGCGCGACTTTCTGGGCCCCGCATCTGACTCGACTTCTTCTGGTGCCGGTGCTGCAGAGGCGTTGAGACGAGATGCTCGGGCTCGGTGAGTAGTGATGGGCAAGTCATCATCTTCTTCTTCCTCTTCTACTGTCTGCACAGGTGCATCTTCTCCGGGTGCATCTTGGTCAGCGGCGTCAGGCATTTCTTGATCAACCACCTCCTTCTTTTCAGTTTCTTCTGGGTCGTGAGATAATTCGTCTGGCTCATCGGCATCCCCGACTTCCTTAAAGCTGCTTTCCTGGGTAGCCTCTTGAATCGTCTCGGGTGGGTTCTTAAGGCCCTTGAAACCACGGGTAGTTCTCGTGCTCCGAGTGTGTGTTTCGGGGCTTCTGCTCCGTGAATCTCGCGACGGAACGGCATGTTTTCCAGAGTTGGAAAGTTCCATGAATTCTTCAGCCTCCTCTGTGTGAGCCCGAGTGGTCCTACGTGGTGGAGGTATTTTGTTGTTGTTGAGTTTTAGCTTGACGACTCTGGATCTCGTAGACCTGACAGGCTGCTCAATAGGCTCGCCATCGGCGTCATCTTGGTCAGCCTTGACATGGTCGTTAGCAGCCTTGTCGGATTCATCGCCAGTGGCTGAAACCTCGTCTTCGCTGCTTGCGCTTTCTGCGTAGTTGTGGGGTTGCGTCGCAGCCTTTCTCGCGCGACGACCAGCGGCATTCACAGGAGCATCATCCTCTTCTTCGTCATCGTCATCGAGGAAATCATCTTCGTTGCTATCGGAGACTTCATCATCGTCGTCGTCGATGTCGGATCCCCCATATACGTTTTTGCGTCGGCGACTCGGTTTTCCACTGCGGGAGCGAACGTGCTTCCTTGTGGTCTTTCGGGGAGGACCAGCTTCTGATGGGTCGAAATTTTCGTCTTCGGAGTCGGATTTGTTAGGGTCAAAGTCCTCGAGGACTCTCTTGCGCTTGCTGACCATGATTGTCGGGTTGCTTGCGCGTGAATGTGATGATTTGGTATTGGTGACAGGTATAATGGAAGTTTGCGGTTCTAGAGACCGGGCAAGGGAGGTCAGCAAAGGGATACTTCACGCGGTCGCGAAAGTCGTAGCTGTGAGCGCAGACTTTGGATTGATTTGATCAAATCATGGCGATTGTTTTGATGAAATTTTCTGGTTCAAACAAACTTACATGGCTGTTTGTATAATGTAGGTGCATATGCTATCGAGTCAAAGCGTGCACAGCGTGATCGCGCTCCAAGCCGACAAGCTCAAGCGCGCGGCGCAAACGCATCAAGAGGCGAGCAGAGCGACCAAACAACCAGCGCCGCAGTGTCGATAAGTGATTTGGCTGGCGTCGATGGTAAATTTGAAGCAAACGCGGTCACAAAAAAAACAAGGAGAATGGTTTGGCTTTGGATGGTTCAGTTCAACTTGGTACTTAATTACTCCTACTCCGTACGCACGCGTTTGTTGAAGGTTGAATGCGGACCCACCTTTATTCAGGCAGTGGTAGTTCCAACCTCTGATTGGTCCATTCTCAACAGGATTCCAACGTGAATTGAAAATCCTCTCGAAAATGAAGGCATCAATTAAACAGCGAAACAAAACGACGAAACCTCAACACGACCTGAAATATGGCTTTCGGAGCTTTTATTGAATCGTCAAGGCCAAATTCCGTCCTTGAATTCGTTTTGGTCGCATTTTTGACACTTCCAAAGCCCATTTGCGGTCTCAATTCCTGATCAATACTTCACATAAGAATCAAACATGGAGCTCGATCTATTATCCTAGACTAGGTACCTGTCAGATTTGAAAGCTATCGTCGTCGTAGGGCTGAAGTTGACATACATACATCGACCCGAGTTGCAGGGTCGCCCGATGTTGGGCCTTAGGATCCAGGCAGAAATGTTCTGTATCCATCCTCGGCACTTGTATCCATCTCCAAGACAAGATATCGAAAAGAATCGTCATAGTGTACATTCACGAACATGTTATCCTTCAGATTAACTTTTAATGAATTCATCGACTACACATTACTAATGAGTTTTGACTTGCCCTTCGCAAATGGTAATTTCGATTATCTCTTATTTAGGCGACACATGATCATATCTCACCAGTCTACGGATAGAGGTTGGCAATCCAGCCGAATGCACACCAGAATTAGAAACCTGAATCCTTGATCAACAAGAGCGAGCATCGTCATGGTTCATCTATTGGGCGCTGCGTATAACCGACATGGGCTAAGTGCCCAGCTACTATGTATGGAGATTCTTGCCTACCCTAGGCTAGTGGTGCTTCAGATTCTGACCCCGACGGAAATAGTATTCATCTTGAGTCAGATATTCCCGGCACCTGAATACCCTCACTCGTGGATCGGATACTCGGCCAAATGTGACGCGGCCTTGGCCTTGGCTCATAATCGCCAAGACTGTGCCACGCAATGCGAAGATCGTTCCGAAAGCGAAGGTTTTCATCCTCTGTGTAATGCGGAAAACACGGCCAGATCAAAGTTTTTCTATTTGATTGTTCATCACACCATTATTAGAAACAGGTTTGAAAGATTCGTTGATTCGTACTTTGTATGTATGTATGTATGTCTTGAATTCATGGACTCATTGCAAATATTGTACACGTAAATGGTATCATATCTCTCGTGGTACAGTCTTCCCACCGAAACTCCCTAAAATGGTCACCCTAATGCGCCTGGTTTGGTCGAATGTCCTTTTACCACACCAAAGACGCCACGCTTCCCAATAAGAGTCTCCGTCCCGTACCAGCCAGTGACGATGGAGCGAGTGTGAAACAGCATAAGATGTTGCTGTTGCGTGATTAGGCGGTCATACTATGAATAGTGCTGGTAATGCTGCAGGCAGGGTTTCTTTGTTCGTATATCCTCGTACAGCTTATGCTCGCTCAATCCTTGCCCAGCATCGCGCGGGCGAGGTCAGCCAGAGAAGGGCCTCCAAAGAGGAATTGGCTTGAATGGCGGCCACAGTAGGTGACGTTGTTTACTGGTTGAGGTGCGGCCTTGAACCAAGAGCGGGATTCTTTGGTTGTGGAAGAGGCCGTGGATTGAGTCGAGAACTCGCTCGAGTAGGAGTTTGTTCGTTGCTGGAATAGCTTTGTTAGTGAGGGGTCTAGGCCTGGTTTGAGTTTGAAGCTACATACCTTGGACTCCATGAGGGGAATTGGTTCTGTGCTTCGTCCACGCTGCTCCTCAGAAGAGGTTGTGTTTCGAGAGGATCCAAAAACCATTGTGATGTGTGTAAGGTAGAGTGGAAGTGTTTGTTTATAATCGAAGTGATGTTGTTTGTTTGGTATCGAATATGGGTATCGTTCTATAAACCTTCGAGGTAGTTGTGTTGTGTTGTGTTCAAGGCACTCCTGGTGCAATCTAAAAGATGTCAAGGAATGTCTTTTGTATTTATGATGAATAGACTGGAAGATGATGAAAACAAAACAGACACTTCAAGGGGGGACAGACTCCCTTAAATAAAAGTCGCGATCAAGAATGTTTCTGCGGCTGATGAATGTATCTGGCATTTCCCCACTACCCCAACCGAAGCCAACCCCCCTTGTTGCTACGTAGCAAAGCCCTATGCAGCGACGCTAAAGATGCCTGTGGTCAGACGGCAAGGCTTGGCTAGCTTGGCGTAGCTTGTGCCGTTCTTGGGTATGACGTTCAAGTTTGGAGAGCTACGTACTCGATTTCCGCGGGTCCCAGGGATACGATCGTCTCTGCAGCGAGCCAGCCATTCAGAAGTTAACAAGAAGTCAGTGCTGAGTACGAGTGATACGGCCGATAATTAATATTACGGGTCAGTCAATCAGAGGGAGACTTTAACATGCAAGTAAGACAGTAGTCAATAATACTCGGTGTAGGTTAGAATGGTTTACTATTGATAACTCAATAAGTCACAATCCATAAGTTCCTGAATCCCGTCCCTTACTGTTTGTTATCCCTCTAGACAATCAGTTACCTAACCCCTCAAACCTTTGTACGGAATTCCAAGGGCAAAAGGTGGATCTCACGGCAGAAACGGCCGAGAATGCTGCTGACATAACCCCCGGAGCTGTGTCATCCGCCGAGTGGGCCCCGCCCGGATCTCCACATCCTCCATCGGAGAACCCGAGCACGGCACCGTTTTCCCTGCCCGCCAAGAGAGAAATACAGGTCACGAGGTCTCCCTTCTCCACCAAACTGCATTTCCAGAAGGTTTCCATGCGTGTAAGATTTTACCGTCTTGGAAATGATTCGCCCATACCTATCTGATTGCGGGTGCTGATAAGATCAAGGGCTGTCACACCGAACCCGGGCGTTCTCTCAGCCTTGGGCCAAGAAGTGCAAACTGTCACCTGGCGGGGGCTTCTCATATCTCCAATGCAACCTCGTTTTGCCTGGTGAAGTCATGGGGAACTTATCATGGGATTCACGGCACGACATGCTGTTGGTCAATTGAGTATCGGCCTTGTTAGCGCCGACTGTTATTTTGCTGCCTGATGGGTTTTGGGTTTGGTCTTGATAGCACCCAATCTGCGTCAGATGCTTAATCCTAAGCGATCAATCCTCTGGATCTGCGACATTCGTGCACACGTAGCTACTCCTTTAGTCAGTCCTATCACTAATGTCAGCCTTGCTGTTGCTCCCTTGCTTGATTATCACCAAAAGTGGCGTGCCCTGACCTCAACCCTACCAAATAAACTCTGTTATTTTTATGAGACCATCATCTATACCAACAAGCAAACATTAGTCCCAGCTACTCAAAATAGCTATGCGAGAACTCTCTCCAAGCGAAAAATAGCGTCAAGAAACGTTGCATCACGGCATCTTCCACGACCAACAACGTTAAGTAAAAGACCAGTCTAGATCATAGGGCAGACTGACCAACTGCAGCCACATCAGCCAAGGCTCTTATTTTTAGTGAATTACTGTAAGGGATGACGATGTGGCCTTCAGCTTACAGCCACAGGCTGCATCTGTCAACCGGTACTTCCCAGCTGTGAGGTTATCAGCGTTACTCCTTCAGGCTGGTCTCTTTTAATTGACGGGTTCTAGACCCAACGATGACTCTCCTCGATGGGTTGAACAATCAAGAGCCCCTTGACCGTTGAACCGTCTTTATCAACGGCGGCGCCGTCAATCACGTCGACACGTAGCATCTCATGCGGGTAGCATCTGCTCCGTGGCTACTAAAATTAAGAAACTCTCACCATTCTCTACCAAGAAGTGGTCGTCATCTTGGCAAAAGCCTCTATGAAAGCATATTGCCGGTCTCTTCTCGGCCAGTGTCTTACGTTGACAAAGATTGCCCCCTTGGAGTATCTACGGCGGTTCAGATGCCAAAGTTTGTATCATATGTCATCCAAGCTTCGTACCTTCCTATATCAGCCCTATCTTGTATCCAGAGGGTTCTAAGATCTCCAGTACGTACTGAAAGATGGGTATGACGGCCTGTTTGGTGTAAGCTCGGTGCTTCTCATCATATGATTCTTCATTCTCTTTGTCATATATTGAAGCAGCCGACCTTGAACTCGAGACTCTTTTGTGATACCTGAAGGAAACACTCATCGCTTTAGTCTCACAACTGCTTCTATGTCACTTCTCTTTGGTCACAACATAATACTACCTACCACCTTGGTCGGGACGGGTGGGGTGAATGAAGCAGGTATACAGCTATAATGAATATAAATATCTCAGTAGAACCGCATGCCGTCAATGGCTAAACATGTGACAGACAAGATCAGTCATTGGTTACAGTCTAGTACCTTCTAAGCCGGAAGATCGACAGAGCTTTCTCTGTTCTACGACCATCATATGAAGCTGACTTGAAGGCTGAGGCATGTATGAGGATAAATATATGACTGATAATCTTTTGACCATACGATTCTCGTTTCTGCCATCACACAGGAACAGTTTACTCACTGAGAAACGTCAAAAGAAAAGCCACATTCATAACCAACGACTGCTAGTTTTTGGCGCATAGGAGGCTTGTGGTGTAGGAGATACTTGACTCCTCGAATCCTTCATCAAAACGCTGTGACAGGATTAGATATCCAACCAGTAGGATATCAAAGTCAAATACGTGTATGTCGTACAATTCGAATGAGCATGTCAAGTTTGGTAACCTTTGTACGAAGCTAAAACTGCAAATGCTTACCTTTCCAGACCACCATTACACAGTGTTCTAAACATTCCTGCAAATCTGCACGGTTGTAAAAGGACCTTTTTTGCTGCACTTTACCTAAGAAATAACATATCAAAGTCATAGGATGATCTGTTAGTTTCGTCTCAGAATAGATATGTTTACCTGTAAGTACTAATCCTAGACTTTACATATGATTGGGTTAGAGATCGATGCGACGTCGTATAGCCTGCAGATATCACTTAAAAAGCAGCGTGATATATGAATACGAGCTGTGATGATACTTAATGCTATTAGACATTCTCAGGACGGAGAACTACAAACCAAGGCCCCAATCGGTCCATATCTAACTGAGCTTCGAACCGCAGACTTTGACATTGCATACATAAAAGCATGACACTAATGGGTTTAATACCCAATTGAGAAAGGCAGTGTTTAAGATATGCTTGCCATGGAATATTGATACTTGAACAAAGGTCTGATTGCGACACATAGCAACATAGTTGAAAGGGGCCAAGTCCACCAGAATTAGAACGCTTACGAACAAGATTTATGGACACTTTAGTTGAATCTTGCCATGAGAGTTGTTTTTTGTTTCTACATTGGTCAAAATCATGTTATCTTCATGTTGAATTGGCTGCAGTGTGGGCATACCAGCAACTGCCCTTCTTTGACACCGAACTCTTGTACCATTCTCTCCCAGGCCCTCAACACTCACTTGAAAGGAGCAGAAGTTATACGTGAGAACCAAGGTAAGTAGTATCGTATCGACCTAAAACTATTATTTCCTTCGCATCACATATAGGAAACACTCATTCTAGCTCTTACACTCACTTTCCTGGGTTCTCCTTTCAAAACTCGGATTAGGAAAAGGTTTATTTTATGAGTTTCCTGAAGTGCGAATAGAGACGTCCCAGAATCAGACCTCGAAAAGCCAATATTACTATCTTTGTATACAAAACTGCTGCAGATATTTGACACCGCAAGAGATTTTCTACGTCCGAGTTTAGCAAATAGTTCAGATCATGGTGCTTCAAGGATTGCTACCCGACCATACGATACTTGATATATTACACGTTCCTGTGCTGTAGATCTTGAGACTTGTTATATTCAAGGAGATGCCAATACCATATAGGCATTGGGAAAGGTAAGTTACGCTGAAAGAGGAGGAATATATATATGCTCAGTATTTCACATAGCTATCTAATACCGGCACGCAAAACGTGTACAGCAGACATTAATGGTTTGGTATACAGTCCTCACTATACTAGCCGATTATCCATCATACATTGAGCATCGAGCATCGTTAACAGCCTTTACTATATGTGACTACTCCCTCAATGTCCTTCTTTGATGCAGATTACAAGTCTACCCTAAACGACAGGCTGAATAGTCATCTGCTCTGGCAGAATATTATCATCCTTGGGCTTAGGCTCAGGGTATGTTTGCTTGTCAATAGCAGCATAACCCTTTGAGAACTTATCCAGGATCTGGGCAATCCATCTCTGCTCTTGGCCAGTAGCAAACTCATAAGCTATACGTATGGCAAACCCAACTCGGTACGGGCCCATGGTGCCTTGTCCCACAGACTCCAGCGAACGTAGTATCTGGTCCACGAAATACCGTACGGACGTCTCGGAATCAACTCGTGATGTCCCGCACTCGATCAGGGTCTGTTCCAGAATAAGCATACTTGCCCAGTATCCCATAAGCAACGACCCGGCCGCCGGAGATTTGTGTTCCAGCACTGTCTCGAACGGTGAAGTTACCGGGTCGGCGGTCAGAACCTCGACCGGTCGTGGAAAGTCTAGTAAAGTGAAATCGTTGTACCATCGTGCCAATCTCGCATGTTCCACGGCGGCCAGGTGGGCCAAGGCGGATACCTTATCGGGTTCAACAGAGAAGCCAGCTTTGTGAGTTTCGCGGAGCATAAAGCCACCGTGCAGGATAGGGATGAGCTGGGCAAGGTTTGTAAGGAAGCCATCGCCGATGCGGATGTGCTCGATCGGGGTGTCGGCATCATAGATGAGTCGTCTTCCGCCATCAAACATGACCTGTTTCCACGCTGGCCTCGACAGGAAGAATTGGCTCTTTCTGGGATAGAACATGTCGCCTATAATCTGGCATGGACCCGTGTTAGTCGTGACCCCGCTAGGGTAGCATTGTCAAAGCCGTTGAAAGGGACGGAAGATCCACTCAAGTTGAAGGACAGGACCAGGATGCGAAGTCCACTCGGACTGGATGGGTGATAGGATAGGTGAGATGCTATATCGCGCCATCTCAATGCAGCAATGCAGAGTAACCCTGCCGGTGACGAGACAGGAGATATGGTTGACGCATGAGCTCACCGAGCCGGCGATTGGTTACCGTCGACGAGATATTCCCAAAGAATGCCCTGTCACTTGACTTTGAGATAATGCGAGTTCCTCACTCTTCCCCTCGGTTCCATCTATAGGTAGTTGATAAGAAACGTGGAACATACAAGAATGCCACGGCATGAAAGAAGCATGGCAGCGTCCCAACCTTCAGCATGGGCTGCAGGTCCTCGCTGTTCCATCAGGATTCCAATGCCTTTGGCATGCTGGATCCAAGTATCAGGGGCCACGGTCCCAGCGAATAGCTGTAAGGATGTGTGAGAGCTTTGCATCAAAAGACTGCCAGGAGGAATACCTCGAAGTAACATAGAAGTATAGCTGCACATAGGGTCTCGGATGCCTTCCATTCTGTGGAGTGCTGTAGAGCAGCCTGTAGCTCATTCAGTGCCATGCCATATACAGTTCTGCTCTGAGCAACCAGGTCGGCGTTGGAGCTTCCTTTGCCCATAAGGTGCATAGCAAAAGCGCAGACGGCGCCATCAAGAAGAGCGCGTTTTCCTAGACGATCAATATTCAACCATGATAAGAGTGTAAAGACATCGGTAGAGCGAGAGTGGATGGAGGATGACTCTATCATGCTAAATAACAGTGGTCCTCTTGGCAACTCCAGCTTCAGCAGGGTTGGTGAGGTGCTGATCAAGGCTGAGTTGTCGGCTGTAGAGCCAGTTGTGTTGGAAGAGCTGGTCGATGCTTCTCCTCTGCCCTGCTGCCGCCGTCTGCCGCGTTGACGGATCTGA
The DNA here is from genome assembly GCA_013623715.1 of Fusarium verrucosum. Classification (NCBI taxonomy): domain Eukaryota; kingdom Fungi; phylum Ascomycota; class Sordariomycetes; order Hypocreales; family Nectriaceae; genus Fusarium; species Fusarium verrucosum. The sequence goes on from JABFFJ010000008.1 coordinate 114,224, forward strand.
TGCTTCTCCCAGACGATCTTGACATGGCGTGAATAACCCGGACACTCGGCTCCATACTTGATGCAGTTGCCACAGGACGGCTTGAGAGTATCACATTTGACCTTCCTGGTTCTGCAAAGCCGACACCCAGTGCTCCTGGGAACACCAACCATGACAAGGTTAATTAAGGGCTCACCGCCGATTCTTAATCATCTGTGCCACTATCGGGTCGGATCAGATCGACATGAACCCGGCTCAACTTCCCTAAGCGGCCGGGGGCGACGTCGAGAGGGACTGCGGAGTCTGATGAGGATATGCCTGCGCTGGCGGGGTAGAGAGAATTGACTTTGGAGCTGTTGTTTGAGGATGAGTTTCTTTATTATATGTATATGCAAGCTTGGTGTTGTAGTTCCAAAGGTTTGTTGAAGGGCTGAAAACGCCCCCGGAGTAAGTGCTTACCATTCGTACCTCAATATGGCAATCGGACCCAGAACAATCATCTCGCAAATCTGGGGATCACATCACGTACAGGAGACTCACTCACTTATCGTATCGAATTCATCCAGTGCCACTTTAGGCGTTGGCCGAGGCTTGAGGGGCCCAGTATTTGAGTTACATCCAATCTATCTAGTTCGTGTAGATCATTTGGTGAATAGTTACGTGACATTTGCAAGATACCCGTCCAGCCTTTGTAACATAGGTAAGTAGCAATAAACCAAGGCACATATTTGATATTCCTTTCTGATATCAGTGATATCACAACCTACAATCGAATATAGGTAAGACGGATATTCACCGGTAATTAACCGCGGGAATTATTCTTGGAATGACGCGAGGACCTCTTTAGAGACCCGTGTTATTCCCAAGCCGGTCATCCATCATCCTAGAGAAATGAAGTCAACTCTGGCCCCTGTAATCTATCTGAACATAGGGGACGACCCAGGTCTGAACGCAGTTGGCCGCTCGCTCTGGCCACGGGCTGAGACATTGTTACATGCGTGCGTCGGGTAATTAAATGGTGCAAGAGAGGCTGCTTGCTTGACTGACTGACTGACTGATCTGCATTGTCCAGGAATCGTTTCGCCTTTCTTTGGAGTCCCGAAGAACGGTTCACCAATGAGCCTGTGCGTGTGCGTTGGATTGCGTCCATCAAGCTAAAAGAACCGAATGAGCACTTTTATAATGAGTTTTAAATTAATGCAGCAGCCAAGCTAGTTGTGGATTTGTTGGTTCGACCCCGAATGTGATCGGCCTGACAGACCACAGGGTCGTTGAACGGCAATGGCGGGAGTCGTTTCAAATGTTAGCCAGTTGAAGCTGATCCAGGAGAGCCACAGTTGTGCCTTGACGGGTAACTTGAGCGATATCTTGAGTCTGCACTATGGTTCATCGATGCTATCATCAGGTGCACATGATGTCTATGAGGCTCAAAAGCAGTGTTGCAATGACTTATGTGGACCTCCCTCGACAGCCCATCATCTCAGCATCAATTGGTTAGCTAACGAGCCGAGATTTGAGTTCATTTCTGTCGTCGAGTCGTTAACATTTGGGCCGCTTGACCTTCTTTGTTCTCTCGGACGCAGCTACATGGCATCGTCCAATGCGCCAGCCATGAGCATGATGAAGCAATCTAAAATATCGCCAAAAATTCAATGTGCCTGTCTCAGACTCAGGGTGTCAGTTGAGACCCCAGCCTGAGCTTGTTTCTAACCCTGGACCCTCTGGTCCGGGATGTCTGCTACAACTCATTCTCTGCCTACCCCAGACTTGTCAACTCACGCAAAGACTGGCATGTAAGTGACGAGGTTTTGTCGGTGAGTACAATCCATGGCATCATGTTCATCAATGCCGTCCTTGTAAATATGTGTGCTTTTGGTGTCCATACCCTTCTATTGAAGATGCTTGAAACCTGCTATTGTGCTTACAACTTGCTTGACTTCCCAAGTCTTAGCACCTCTACTAATCTCCATCGCCACACATCCATGATTCAAAAATACACGCTCAATTAAGTTATTGAGTGGGTAGTTCGCGATTGACGATGGGGCAACCACAGCGGGCCCTTCTAAAAATACCTATGTACGGATACGCAGATAACTAACAAACTGTTCTTACTTGGAAGAGGCGAGCAGACGGGAACCAGATCGATCAATGCTGTCATGGAAAATTCCAGTACAGTGCATGAGTTCCTGTAATGCTATTGAAATAGGGGAAATAGTAGTTCATGGCCAAGGAAAATAGGCTATGCTGGATGTAAGGGTCAATGTTTCTGGCGAACTCAGGAGTTAAGCAGGAATGTTTCTCAGGGTCAAAGTGACGGAAGATGGTGTCGTGCGTAAAATCTGTATGTATGTATGTCTGTAAATCCCTCCTATCAGGAGTCGAGTCGTCGACGGTCTACGATTTCATCGTGCATGAGTTTGGCCTCTTTTTTTGCTTCTACTGTACCCAGATCCACCAGCGTCGCGTCTTCGGCCCATGGTGTCCACTGTGGCCGTTGAGAGACTTGAAAAGTACTGGTCTTATCGGATGTTTGGTGTGAGATCCCATGCATGCCGCGTCTGTGTCTCTCTGCACCTGTGCGTGCAGCAAGACTACTGCAAGCCATGAGACGCTTCACTCTCTCTGCCGACATCGAGGTCGCTCTATCATATGCCAGAGGAAATTCCAGGGCTACGGGTGCATGAAAACAATCGTTGCGGCTGAAAAAAACAATAATTGGTGAACTCGTACCGTGCAGCTGCATGAGAGTGTCCAACTTTAATCCTGTAAGGTGGATGATAGATTTTCACCCGCGAGTCTTCCGTGACCAGGCCCAACCTTGTTTACGGGAACCAAAAGAACTGTTTATTCTCCTAAAAATGGCGAGTCATTGTAACTATCGCCAGTCATGCTTCGGGAGCTGTTGGTATGCTAAGAAAGACTGCTTCTGCTCTAGAAGCCGCTATCAATTGTCCGGTTCAAAGTCACGACCTCAAAGGAACAGCCCAAGAAAAACACCATGACCCTTTCCAGACGAGACACACACAAGCGCGAACCCCCAAAGCAGCTAAAGCCTGAAAATCAATCGTATCTCAGTGTTGATCCTCTCAACGTCTGTGGTTCTCATTGGTGACTGGCACGTCTGACGTGGATCGGGTAGTTACCAAACCAGGTTCTCCCCTGAAAGTCCCTTGCTTTGATCCAATCCATGGATGTATTGTACCTACAGTGAGGTACAAGCAAGTAAGGTACTGGATGTATTCTGTGCAGGGCCGTTCACAGGTATGTGTACCCCTGAGCACTCGCCGACTCTCTCTCAGGACCCCGAAATCCGTTTCGGCTCGAGTTGGGTAGTTTGAGATGGCAGCCAAGATATGACCACCGACCGACAAGCGACGGGCGGAAATTCAGGGACCTCATCTCAAGCAGCAGCAATATAGATGGCCTCGCACAGAGCAGCACCAATGTTTGAGCAGTTCCCGGTCCCGTCAGCTGGTCGCTGGGCAATGCATCAGAAGGAAGCACAGGCAAAAGCCATCAGCACGGACAGGAGGTTTGTTTTCTCTCGTTCTCGTTCTCTCTCGTGACAGCGGACAATAACAACAGAACAGAGACAGAGAGATGAGGGCACTCGACGTGGTCACTCTACCTGGGCCAGGCTCCCTGCTAGCTCGATGCAGCGGTGACCAATGATGAGTGTATGGGCTCTTTTGGCATTAACATGACCCGCTCAGGTCTCCTGGGAGTCGTCGGATTTTCACTTGGGGAATCCTGGGATGGCTCCACGGAGCACCTCGTGTTAGGCGGGCGGTGGGTGGGAAGATAGGCATGTGTGAATAGCAATAGCAGCCAGACGGAGAGAACGAAACTGGCTTACGACGTCTTGCCCCCTTCCTTGTGCACTCCAAGCTGCATGCTGACAGTACTGTACATACTTTTCTCTAGGGCTACAAGGCTGATGATACGTGTGTCTTTTCTTTCAGCGCGTGGTGTTGTGTTGTGTTGTGCTGTCGTGACCAAGCTAAAGAGCTGAATGTCTGGGTGCGATGATGCTTCACGGCCCTCACTTGCCTCTTCCTTCTCAACAGCGAATCCTCATTCGAGGCTATTTTCTGGCTAGGCGTTACATTGCAACCACACTGCTGTCACGCTCATATCGAAAGGGTTGCATGTCCGAGATGCGATGGCCCCCACCGTCTTGGGTTGGATGATCATGTAGGCAAAATTTAGGTACCTAGTAGTCTTAGATCACTAAATCATAGGGGACTTTACTGCTGTTGATGCCCTGTAACGACTGACCTAGCAGTCGATTATAGTGAGCTCGGGTCCCGTTGCTCATCTGAGCAGGCTCCATTCACCTAACTTAGTACCTAGGACCATCCCATCCCATGCATTATTAGCGTGTGGATAACACGAATGGAGTGGTACCGGTACGTACCTACCTAGCTAGGCTCTCGAGGTTTCCATCCCAATCACCTCACCTCACTCTGAACAACAGTTCGCTTCTTTTTCCTATCACCATCTCATCACCATCGTCTCGTTGTTTCTCCTCTTTCAGGTGTCTTTTTTTCCTTTCCTTTCGTCTACTCTCCCCATCATCGCCATCACCGTTACCCATCGCCTATCAGGCTTTCTCAGCCCCTCGTCAGCCCAGCTCGACTTTCTAAATTGCCGTACCCCCTTTCTCTCGGCCGTCGCTTTCCCCGAATCTCCCAGACAGAACGAGAACGTTTCGAACGCCTTCGATCCTCTACATCTTACTCGTCTCCTGTGATCGATCGTTTGGCTTCAGACCTCGACACTTGTAGCCTTCTCCTTCCTGCGCACCCGCATCTGGCTCGCCCATTTGCCTCTGCTCTTTCTAGACCCCTGTGACGATTCTCGACCTGGAAATCTTGTCTGCCCTGTCGATCATAACCCTCATCTCTCACGAGCGAAACTCCGTAATACTTTGTTTTCTCGCCTCACTCGTCTACTTCCAACCTTACATTCACCCGAACGTCGACCAAACTCTTATGTTCCGTTGCAACTAGGTCGAGATTCAAGCTGTCTGACACGACTCTTGATCTTGTGCCCAACCTTTAGCATATCTTTTCTCGTAGCAGAGTCAAAGTCTGCTCACGGTAATAGTGAGCTACTTCCTCAGCACGCTCAATTCCCTTTGTTTCGGGTCGCTGGCGTCCTAAACCACAGCCTCCTCATTCATCTCTTTTCGTTTGTCATCAAGATATAAACAGAAAAAAAAAGTAGGTTGGTTACGCAAGCCGTCTCCCGTTGCTAGACGGAATAACACAATCTGGGATTGGTCATGGTTTCTTTGGCTTTCTGAGGCCCAGTGCTTCTAGTGAAAACCATGCTAATATGTTGCTTGTTACAGTTGCTCGTGCGTTGAGTTGCATTAAATTGCGCCGCGAATCGACATTGTGAGATCCTTCGAACTCGACCGACGACAATAGACAGGCACAACTCCCGTGGGTACGCTTGTTGTTGACGGCCGCTTCACAGCTCGTTATACGTCGACGCAAAGTATGGCTGCTCTGGTTCAAACCTTTCCCCAGCAAACTGCAACGGTTACAATGCTCCAGACCCGACCGTCTTCCTCGACAACCATGATACCCAACAATCAAGGCCAGGGGCACCAGTATGCAGCAGCAGCAGCTCAATCCCCGAGATACGCTGCCCCTTCTTCTAATGGATACCGCGGAAGTTCGACTCCTGTTCAGCAGTACGCTTTCACCAGCACGCCGACCCTGAACCACACACAATCTTGGCAACCTGCGCAGGCTCAAACTTCACGAAGCTATCATCACAATGCCACCCATGACAGACGTCAGTTTAACTCTCCGTCCACCACCAATGTGCAATACAACGCCATGGGCGTTGGGCAAACGGGTGCTCGTGATGATTCCGCCCTTCCTCAGAGACGAAACATTGTGCCTGCTCCTCGACCTCATTCTGCTTTTCTTGCCGGTCCTACACAACCAACCTCTCCAACTTCTTCAAGCAAAGCTGCACCAGACAGGTACAGACGGTCATCCACCTCTCAACAAAATCAGCATGGTCGCTCTCAAAGCACATCCCTTCCTATGAATGGAATGCCTACAGCGAGCCAACTCTACAACGGTCCCAATCCTTCCCGCTCAGCGATCCCCAACCGACCCAACAGTTTCTATAATGCTATACCCGGCACAACCATGGATGACATGCAGCTGCCCCAGTCCTACATTGACGATTCAAATCGAACACGCCGACGTAGCATTCGTGCTAATTCTGATGTCTCTAAGCCCGTTGCACAAGCTAAGCCTGTTGCGCAAGACAAGAGCAAGGCAGATGGACAAACACTGCGGGTAGTCCCCAACACAGCTGCGCACTCACGCAATGGCAGTTCTGAGAGTGTTAGTTCCAGCCGCAGCAGCCACTCTCGACCATCTTCGGTAAGTTTATGATGCTTTAATCATTATCCAATCAGCAATGGATGGCGAATCTTGTATACTAACAGGGATGTCATGCAGTCTGCCAACCGCAATGTGTCTACCCCCACTGGAAACCCCTCTTCCCAGGCAAACAGCGAAACCACTTCTAAGCAAGACGCCAAGGTCAACATCCCACCTCGAGGCTCATCCTCCGATGCGATTAAGCGCACAACGAATCCTTCTCCTCTCTCCAGACCAGCCACCATGGCTAGCGAGGTTACCGAAGACGGATCTTCTAATGCGCCAGGTGCGGGTAATGTAGAATCACCCGCGGCTAGACAACTTGCCGCTATCAATAATAAAGGGCGCAAGTCGAAGAGCAAGACCTCCAGACTGCGACGCGCATTCTCTTTTGGAAGCGCGGCTGATTTACGCAAGGCTGAGGCTGGTGGTGATACAAGCGATAAGACGGAATCCTCCACGCTCAACAAGGACCCAGACGACGAAGCCTACGATGCCGAACAAGCACGTATTGCAGAAGCACAGGAGGCTGCAGGCCTTGGACACAGCATCTATGGCGGCAGATTCTTTGGTGGTTCAACCGACAACCTCTCGATCTCTTCGACAGCATCCTCTGCTTCCATCATGATTCGAAAGATGGGCCGAGGTATGAAGAAGGGTGGTCGATCGTTTGTTGGAATCTTCCGACCCAAATCGGTGATCGGAGTTCCTCCCGCCGACGGACCTGTCAAGCCCGAGGCCAGCAAAGCTGCTGTATCAATGGTTACAGTTGAAGCCGAGGCTCAACGAGTCAACGTGTCGGCCGATCCCAAATCCTCTAAACACTCAGACACCTTCCCTCATCTTGAGCGCAACTCGATCGATACCAATTTAGGTGCTGAGATTGCTGAGCGTCTTGGAAGCTCTGGAACCGACTCCAACCCACGCAAGAGTATCGTTGGAGGTGACAGAGAACGGGCGGAGGTGCTTGCTGCCGTCCGCAAAGGAATTCTGAAGCGTATGTCTAATCTATCTCGCTATGATAAGAGTGTCAACTAACAGTCCTCAGGCCCAGGTTCAGCCAGTCCTTCTATTCGCCCTGCCGATTCTTCGCCCGGATTAGACCTCCCCGGCATTCCCACTGTCGCCGACTCTCCCAATTCCAGCGCGCCTAGCACCCCCAACGACGAATCCTCGGGTCATCGACGAAATGGTTCGATTGCTATCGGCAGCGAAGATTACTTCATGTCTGCTTTGAGGCTACGACAGGATAGCAAGAGTGCACCTAATACCCCACATGGATCTGCCAAGCGCAATGCGACATTCTCGCCTCGTATTGTCTTCCACGATACTTGGCCCAGTCAGGAGTACGATCGTCGGGGTGAAGTTGCCACCTGCAACCGATTGACTCCTATGCTTGCGCAGCAGATCAAGGAGGAGCTGAACACTTTCAAGATGGTATGTTTATCTTTTTGTTGAGTTTTGTAATACCAGGTGCTAACATGATGACAGGAAATGGAGGTGCACGAAAACTCAAAGATTTACACGCACTTTTTCTGATGATGGCAATGCCCACCACGAGGAGCGACGCGACGCTAGGCTTGTGAAGCACAGTGTTTTGATTCCTTTGATTGATGCCGGGCTCTTCCCGGAATCTTGTATTGCAGCCAACCATATTAACCTACCTCTTTGGGCGTTTGGGACAGCATTGTAAGGTGTTAATGGTGTTGATCACTCTAACCAGTCTCTACATGTCATGTGGAATTTAGACCAGAGAGTCATACATTTCTTTAATCTTGCTTTTATCATCTCTCTTTTCTTTTCATTTTGGGACCGACGGAGAAGGGAGGGAGCGTGACGGAAACTACATACATATCTCTGGCTTGCGGTAGTGGACTTGTGTGTGCAGCGTGGGTTTCTGTTGTAATCAGTCGATCACCAGCGTTGAAGCAGGGATGCATGCCACGTTGATTCACAGAACATCATATCATTTATTAGTCTTGTCGACATGAACAAAAAAAGAAGCACAGGAATGGAATTGAATGGAATGGAATGGGCATAACATGAGTTTTCAATAATTTGTTGAGACTGGTCTACCTTTTGCGCAGTGAATGCTTGACATGATGGTTTGTGTTGAGGCATGAGAAGACGAGGCTTTTGGCTATAAACTTGACTGCATACTAGATAGCTATTATAGTTATTGACAAACCTAATACTATAGACAACTCCTTTCCCCTATTTGTATATGATGCTCTGTTCTATCTTGAGAGAATCCAATAGTAATCGAAGATGACAGACATCACAAGAATCAAGAATAGGTGCCATGAGATGTGATAATGGGGCTGGAAACGTGCTCATTATGAAAAGTAATCTGCAACGGGAGACAAAACGCAGCAACGATTTCAGTATATGTATTTATAACCCCCCCCCC